>LUCH01000970.1:102791-151536 GCA_013368495.1 Paragonimus heterotremus
GTGTGTGCTTAGTGGTCGGTTGGGTAGACAAAACTTGAAGGACTGAGACTAAGTGATTAGAACTATGCAAAACGAGACATATCAACTCAGTAGCAAAGCTCAGCCTCCTCTATCGCCAAATATGTGTTTGAAACTGAACACAGATTGACTTGAGTGTAGTGTTCTGCAATTTGTCAAAGCGTTATCATTCAGACTTATTTATCCACCCTATTGTGTTCACAAACAGCTTGTTTGCGGCTGTCCTGGCGAGAAAACGGTTAGCTGAATTGGGCATGCTTAGATAGCCGTGGGAACCTTTCACAAGTATCTGATGTTTCATGTACTCGTGTGTGATTCTGATCCTAAACCCTCTCGATTTGGTCTTATATATATATATATATATATATATATATATATATATATATATACCATACAATCCAGATACGTGTGCGATTGTTTTCAGATTATGCGAAATGGTATGGCAGTTAACGTGTAAACTGGACACCATTTATAGCTAACTACAGTTTTGGCCTGCAGATGCACTTTTCACCCGGCATTATTCCGAAGGCGAATTCGCCTGGGTGTTAGACATGATACTTAAATCAGTAAACAATGTTGACTCACAAATACGTTGCCGGAGTACAAGTCCCGGACAAGGATATACACTACTGACGAGTTCTAACAATAGCCCTATATTATCTGTCAAAGTGAGCTGGCTGAAAAGCCTACCTGAATACGACTGAATATCAGTCTACTAAGTCTCTACTAATTACCGGAAATATCGACTAACAACGCACGATTTGTGGCTTCCGAATGGAACTGGTTGTTTCATGATACGATTACTAGTGTCAAGCAAATAAAGTGAGTGAGTAAAGAAGCGTAAGAAGAGATAAAAGGGGAAAAAATGTTGAACCAGAGTTCCACACACAACAACCAGTCTGACAGATTCAATCAAATACGTTTAACGAAACAGTCATTTGACATCCTTGAAACACATGCGATCATGTTGACTCAAACAGTTGAAATGATACGTTTTAGAACCGCATGTTCAACAACATTGAACGTCCATATTTAATTAACCGAGCTATGCACCAGATGATTATCATAGTGTTCCTTGGTTCATATGTTTGTTCCTATAGTATGTTAGGGGATGTACCGTGATCTCTTTGGTGCACAGTTAGAGAGTAGTGCTCAATGTCGCTGCTTTAAATCTACTATCTTCATCATTGATTTATTGGCCACATCCGGTATCTTTAATAAATAGATTGGAAACATTGTTGTGTTCACTTCATGCGGATTTTTGGCGCAGCCAGCACCGGATCAGAGTATGTGTAACCTTAAATGTTTGTAAGTCCTGCTGCACCTTTTCTGTTTCGTGATATCGATGTGTACAACCAAATTTTCAATGGTTAGAATGCAATGCTCGTCATTACGAACAAGACCAAGCTTTCTGACCTTGTCACTTACGATTTTATGTCTATTGTGTTCTCCAACACTTATTACCATCCAGCTCTTTTGATTCTTATTCCCCAGTGTTCATGAATGCTTAGATTCATTCTTAGATATCATGTCATTCTAGATATTGTGTGACCTGCAACTATGAGCAAAATAAAGCACGTACTCATTAGTCTGTAGTGTATTGAAAAGACGCGGTTGTACACCGTCCGACGATATTCCGGTAAATCCATCGTAACACGTGTACCTTCAATAAAGAAGTCTCCTTGTGGTTAACGAAGTTGGAATATATGATGAAATTTTGTATGCTATCTGAAAAGGTGTCTAGCCACCATTCTGATGCATCTTTTTCAGCTGAATCAGACTTTTAACAATAGCTATATGGAAGCACTTTTCTATCGTCGTCAACTGTATGAGTCCCGTCAACTATCTTTGCATTAAAATCGATCCTCTCGAAACTGACTGGACTTTGTGCATCAGTTCAACCCGTCGTTGCTAGGTTATGCACATCAGAACTGAGTAACTAAAACACTAAGTTACTATTGGTCGAGCTAGCTGCACACAACACAAAATCGTTAAGCAACTTATCCGTTCGCTACACATTAGCTTCCATGTGTGAACCTAAGTAAGCCGGAATCAGATAGATGAAGTCACACAGTCAACTAGTGTACATTGTACGACAAATTATCTAGACCTTTGATGCTATACTAAGTGTTAAGTCGCTCCTGGTGACTTGAGACAATCCTAACAACACTGATTCAGGCGATCGGGTTAGTGGGACAATCTTTCAAGTCACAACACGTCAGAAAAACCTCTCGAAATGAATGAAGTTTATGCGATACTGTTGAAAAAATTGCAATAAACGTACTCTCTTACTTTGAATGTGAATTAGTTGGTTTGACAAATTATCTAGCAGGAAAGGCGTTCAAAATGCAGGAAACAGAAACGAGTCCGCAAATCGCAACCAATCAACGAGAAGTTAGCCCATTAAAACAATCGGGGTGCAGATGAAGGTGAGAGTGTGTCAAACAATACCAAACAAAAACATTTTGGTAGATAAACAATGATGGTTATGAAAAAAGAGGGAGAAAACAGACATTTTATGTGTGCAATCATGGCACAAAATTCATCCTGATTATTCACCTGTACACAGTAAAAGACAGTTAAACGTTCCACATCGTACCAAACACAGACCAACAAACTTACCAAACGAACTTTGGCATATGCAGCACTGGGTGATGGCTCGAGGATATAGGGGAGCGAGAACGATAGATTAGATGGCAGGAGGGCGACAGGATGCCTCTTGAAATTTCGTAATTTGAAGATCTACGATTTATTCCAGTCGATTTCCGGTCCGATGTTAAACTGACATGGTTTCACCAAGGTCAGTCATAGCACCGATCGATGTGATGGGTTTTACTAAATGTGTTCATTTCAGTTTGAACACCATTCAGTTGATCGCAACTTTTGCATTCACGTGAGCTTCTTGACTAACCCACTACGAAAGGAAACAATAGACCCGAGTCTTGCTCCTTGTACAGTTCATCAGCAGCTGATATCCTCGTCCGGCTAATAATGGCTCTAGTGTGTTAAACACTAGGCCGGCAACTTCACATGACTGAATAATCACATCCAGACGTTCAATCGCAACCTTGTGTAAATAGATTGACCAACCATTTTTCAAAGGGAGAAAAATAGAGACGCTCGGTTCACTTCGCGATCAGAAACTATTCAATAAGGCTAAAGCAACTGGCCACATTAGATCAACGGAACAACGTTTAAGTTAACGGGCGGCGTTCGAGGATTTTGTCATAATTGTTGCTGATGGATGTTGAAGATGGGGAACGATGTTGTTGTGTTGATCAAGCTAAGGGGATGGGTGGCCTCTGGATCAGGCCTATTATTGATTACACTCGAATAGGAACACATCAGGTAACTTGATCATTAATCGCAAGCGCAAGTGGTAGAGCGTTCACGTATGATAATTCGATCATGCCTACTGTGAGGTCAATGGCGCAGTGGTCAACACGATTGTCTCATGAAAGCATGGCCAGAGTTCTAGTCTCGGCCGTGGCAACGTTATGCACTACTGACGAACTCTAATGAGAGCGAAACTCGAGTCTAGTGTTTCTTTTCAAAAGGAGCCGACTGGAATGTCCATGGGAATGTGAGAGCTGCGATCAATTGTGGGTGATGTTCAATCCACATGAAAACCAAAATTCCCTAATACTTATCAGTAAATAAACTATACCTGCGAAGTGAATAAGACAACGCACAAGCATGCGAACGCAAGTGTGCGAACTCGTTATGGATTTCAACACTGTTCTGAGGCAATTCAATAGACAGAAATGATTACTTCATGGCACAACATTCAGGATTGTGTTGTGGATTGACCGCCGCCTCAGCGTAACTCAACAGATGCGAATGAATTTATTTCTGCAAAAGATGTGAGAACTATCTGCGGGATGATCACAACGGTTAGAAGCCAGCAACTAACGGGTTATCGATCACGTAGACAAATCGCCTAGTTGCTACGTTTTTATAAACGTGTTTTCATGTCACAGCATTTCTTTTCGAAGTTGCTCTCATAACTCACATTTTCCTCCAAATCAAGGTGTGCTACACGTCATCATACTAAGATAGCCGACACAATTACCACATGCGGATCTAGAAAGGAGTCGTTGATCGTTCAAAAGAGCTTGTACAATACCGTTTTATAAATTAAAAATCACATTCAGCAGATCGCGGCTACCTCTCTTTAGAAGTGAGCTAACTGAGAGTTCCGTGAGAATGTGGAAGTTGCCAGCAGTCTTGAGTGACGTTCAAATCATATTAAACAAAAAACCCCACTGCTTATTGACAATAGTGTATTTGTTTTGTAAGATGCTACTAGCTGACTGGCAGCGGGAGCATCGCGAGTTCCTCTTGGTCGCAAAAATCAACAATAGAAAACCGACACTGTTGTTAACGTATACATATTCCCATAGACATTCGTGTCGGACCACTTCGAAAAGAGATGCTACACTTGAGTTCAGTTTTGTTAGAGCTCGCTAGTAGTGCACACCCTTGCTACGACCGAGATTAGAACTCCAGTTGTGATCAGTTGTGAGTGTTGTTCGATCTATATTAACCCGAATCATCCACCGCTTACCTACAGTGTATACAGTTACATATGTACATGTGTATACACATGTGTATACACATGTGTATACATATGTGTCATTACATCGACCAAGACCATGGTCGTTTGTCAACTAATCTGCTCCTCTTTTCAGAAACTTGGGTGTCTGTGATCTTCTACCTATTCTTTTCTTGGGCTTTGTTGGTGTGTTGAATGATGAATCGTTTGCTTGATCTTTTCGCAGTTCAACTTTGAGTTTTGTTTTTCAACTTTATCCTCTGTGGAATGCACTAGCATGCACTCGTATACTGAAATACTTCTTGTATTGCATCTCACACATCTTTCTCCCTGGTATAGATCTTGCCATTACAGTCTCTCTGTGTTTATTTTCCGAGAGATAAGGATTTCCTCTCCGTGCTAGTCATTCAGTTGGCTAACCAGCATTGGCCAGCTGGACACAAAGGCCTCAGTCACACACCTACTGGTCTTATTCCTTCTGGTTTACACCGGATACGTGGTGTGTGAGTGGAACCGCAAGTGGTGCAGCGCAAGCCACTTGGGGTGATGGTTTAAAGCGCAGGCGTCCTTTGGCTTCGGTCACTGTGACAGGCTAATCCGTCTCGGATGCCGCCAACCTCTGTATACATATGTTATCTGTGTCTCCCATACTCGTTATTTATCCAAATTTCTTATGTTGGTTGAATCGCGAAATGTAGAACTGCCATCTATATAAAGATGGATTCCTGCGTGGTATAGCTCTCATGCAACTTATGTACTGTCTGATGTAGGCAGATCCGAATAAGGATTGAACTGATTGGTTGCTTCAAGGACCTCTGCACCTAGTTTCATTTGTATCCGACGTCCCAAAACTTGGTCATCCTTTGTTACTATTCTGTGCCCATGATGTTACAATCTGGTGTATACTGGACAATTCGACTGCAGGCGAGAAACTATAGAGTGGTTTAAATATAATACATTGCTGGGTCGCAAACAGCCACCTATCATTTAACACGGCTAAACATAAAGTGATGCACCTCTGTTATTCGGATTGCAGTGATTATCCTCTGGGAAGCAAGAAAACAGGGTACGATCACGCGTGATCGCGATTCAAACACTGTTGCCCTCAGACAACTATCCTGTCTTCAAACAGTATGTCACTGACCGAGAAAACCAACCTGTTACTTGAGTTATCCATCACTCTGTTTCAGTAGTATGTTCAGTTCGCTAGCACATCTTCATTTCGAGCGAAATATTCAAGTCCGTCGTTCCTATCTCGTAAAGGACATCTTATTGAGTAGGTGCAACGTAGAACTACGAAATTGGTTATGACACTACGTTCTCTACTCTACCCAAATAGGTGGCGCAAACTGAGGCAGTTCTTAATGTGCTGCCGAATTATCAGAGGGGATTTGATTTTAATATGTAGGATCCTTCACCAACTCTAATGTCCCTGAAAAAAATAACCACCTCTGGGGTAACTCGTTAAAGATATTTCAAATGGGTCGTTTGACTTGCAGAGAACATTATACTAGTGTTCAAGTGTGTCCATTCTGGAACGATCTACCAGGGTTTGTTGTGACTGCGTCATCGGTAGCTGAATTCAACCGCAGACTTCATGTAGGTATTTGGGACACCAAATGGAGCATTCAGTTAACTTGTACATCGGAAACATTGTAGTGAAATGAAGATTCTCTCGATTTTTCATTGTTGGTGCCAGCCGGCCATTATCTACTCTATTTTGCAGTGCTATTGTTGCAATGTTTGATGGACAGTGATTTGGTTCCTATTCCGCTCACTACCCTCTGACTGTCTGTTTTTCGGTCTATCTATTGTTGACCCGCTGAAACAGAAACAATCTCCTGACCTGCATTTTCTTACCAAGCCGCCCAACATTCTCAGCTTCCTACATTTTGTAAATTTCCTGTTAATCCTGTAAATCAGTTGTGTTGCAAGCATGTGTGTAGTTCTGTACGTATAGTGTCATGTTCCGTTCTGGCGTACACAAGTGAGGCATCAGCGGATTCTAAAGGACGTTCATACAAACGCTAGAGGTACGAGGATACAGTAACATTTATACAGTTATAGTAGACAAACTAACTGTGTTAAGAACCGGTAGTTTGTGATGTTTACTCCGAACACAACTCAGTACGCTTCACCACCACTGCTGCCACCCCCATATAAGCATACACTATCTTGCCAGTTATGAATAAAACAAGTGTGATTAAACAGTAGTGTTGTGTGCCAAGAACGCGGATGGCGCAAAGGTTATTTATTCAAGAAAGCAACACAAGTTATGTGTTTAAACAAAACACTCATTTACACACGGTACTCGGCCCCGACCGTCTCAGTTGCCACAGACGCCAATGCTCAGTTCTTTTACGTAGCAAGGACCATTTTGGGTGATGCTACACTCCGATGTTTCTTCCAGCATTTTTCTTGCGGCTATTTCGATGTCAAAATACATGCTCTCGTCCTACTACTGAACAGCAGTCATGTGAGTAGTATATTGCGATCGCTCATCCTTACTACAATAAATGTGATGAATATTTACCAGACCCGGAAACACTTCTTCCATTGCTGATCTGTTAACTACAGTTATTTGTGGTTCTGTTTTCCTATCGTTGTTATTGTGCTCATAGGCAAGAAGGGTGGTTATCTTTTTTGCATTCTTCTTTCAGGGCCAACGGACGCCGACCCCAACACAGAGGATGATGATTCTATTACCACGGTAAGCTACACTCGACTTGCATAGTAGTCGTTGTTCTATCTACTTGGTGTGTATCACTAGCGAGTAGTATGGTACATTTGCTAATTGTGAGGTATTTGTGAAAAATTCAGACTTTGGTTGGATTCGAACGAGTTGCAAGAACCGCATACCCCCACACTGCATGTGCTGTACTATCCGAGCACTTCAAGAGCCTTGAAATTTCCTATGATGACACCGTTATCCAAACAGTTAATTGCGAGTTCGATGCGCATCAAATTGTGCAGGGGATGAACCACCTTGGTAGGGTTATTTTAAATAAATAACATTGCCATTGGCCAACGCGACTATTGGTCATCGTAACTGTGAGTTAGAGTGAGGCAGCTAACTTAATATGTGCGCGTGTACGCGTGAGTGTATATGGATAAAGCCACATGCTGTGAGACATACGTCACGAGTGGTTAAAACCTCCATCTATTATCATCCGTCGCTAATGTAAAACTAGTATGTTAATACAGGAATTTTACGAAACAACAGTCAGTGATCGCACCGATTGAATAGTTTCAATTTATCACATACTAAATACGCAGTCAACATTCTTACCACTATACAGACTTCATGACGGAACATTGCGATTATATGTTTATTGTAACCCTACATTCAGCGAGCAATATTCACAATTTCCCAGCTTCATGCCGAATTCTTACAAGCAGGGATTAATGACAGAAAATTATGCATGAGGGATTGATTGGTGAAAGGAAAGAAGCTTATCAGGAAGACGCTATCTCGGAGAAGTCGTGGACATCCACGCAAGCTGTTGTGTAGGTGAAATGAATATATTTCTGTAATCACAATATATTACCATTTAACCAAAAATTGAGTTGCAAACTGACAGCGCCAATGCAATTCTGTATCTCTAGCTGCCCATTTGTGTGTTCTGTTAGACAATAGAGGGTTGGCTGTCCATAGCAATGATATACACCCAATCGACCAGTCTGTCTCTTATTTAATATATCAGTGCAATAACCCCTACGTTAGTTGAACAGATTGATGCTTACATCAGCGTGTAGCAGAACACGCCCCTAAGTGACTAGTAAGTGCGATGTCGAGAGATAACCTGCTAACTGTAACAAACTGGAAGAACCCGACCTCATCGATCGCCAGATACATCCCAGCAATCAGTCACCTAGTTGAGCCTGCCAAATTGTTACGTAAGCGGTATCTGAAATTTCTATTGATCATGGAAACGACGTTAATCAGGCGATGCTGATCAATTTTCGGTGTACAGAAGACGCTGTTGCAGTCAACCTTCTTTTCATGGAACATATTACATCATTAGTGTGCGAAACATGGAAATAATTTAGCTGATTTGTTATTGCTATATACATTTTCCGTTAAATTAGCTCATTTCATGTTGGCTACTGGCGAGAACAAATTCAACTGTTAATATATTGCGACATTTATATTCGCTCTGGTTTGACTAAATAAATAAACTGAACTCAATGCGTTAAGCTGCGTGATATAATTTTAAATAACCAAATCTGAAAACTGTAGCTTTCTCAATTGACTTTGATTCATCTGAACTTAGCGAAGTTCGTATTGTATTGGTGAAACCAAACACAGTTTCTATCTAACAGAAATAGCTGAAAGACCACTGAAACACTGACTAAAGTCCATTGAAAGAATGTCATTGTCAATAATGGACTGTGTCCTCATAACAAATTCGTGTTGATCTTTCTTATCAATGAGTGGTTGTTATCCATCCTGATGCCCACCTCATTGAAAATCCAACCATGTTCCTCCCAAGTACTGAAAAACGTTTGCACTCTTTCTAGTCCATCAACACATTTGGTACCGAATCAATGACTTTATGTAAATGTTTTCTTTTTTTAAAAGAGCATCTAAGGCAGTTTCTATTGGTTAGTTCAGCTATCGCTACATTATGTGATATATTTCGCTCACTTGTTTATAGAAAACATGAAAACCTCATAGAACCGTGTATTCACTATACCACAAAAATTATTCGGGATTGCTTAATTTAATGTGAGGTCTTTCTTCATGTTCACATGATCAATATCAATGATAGTCCTGGGAAACTGCTCTATTCCATGAATTCATGTTGCTGGTTTGAACTCTACTACTCTTGTGATTAATTCAGAAGTCGTTACCTCCAAAGGAAGAATAGCTGAAAATATATCATACTTGATGGAAATGAATCCCTTTCTAGCTATCTTAAGAGCAACAAAGTTTAAGGGACAACATGTCAAAATGAATCACAACCTTAGAAATGGAATAGACGAATAAAAGCTTGCCAAATGATAAACTCACAGGCCGCAACGCGTAGCCGGTGCAAAAGCCTAATGTTAAACGAAATCTAACTCGCAAAAACACAGAAGAGTATGAGATTCTTCTTCTTCAAGTTCTATCACGGAACATAATTGAAAAATATGAAATCCGTCTGAATACTGACAGTGGTCACACAAATTAATGAATCACCATTTATGGGGGCATCACTCCAGTGACTTAAGCTGCCGTTTACCGTCACTGTTAGCAGTAAAAAAATCTACCAGGCTCAATCGTGTCACGTGAAGTATTCCACAGTATGAGTACAGTATGCGCTCCACGATGAAATGGCAATCGGATGAGAATTTTGGCAACAATTTAGCTGAGGTAAAAAAAACTATCTACCAGACTTGTCGGGCTATCTCGTTGTTATATATGAGAGGCATTCGGTTTAGTGGGACGAACGGTATTCAGCCTGAGAAACAATAGTGTTCAATCGGGGTAATCTTTTCGAACGAACTGCTTATTTCAATCCCGCGGTCGCATCCATTTGTTCTTACAACATCACTCATTGTAGTCAGAAGATTAACAGAATGGAACACAGGAATTTGAAAACGAATGACGCTGTTTGATAACGAGATGGTGACACTGAGAAACGCTGTATGCTACCCAGAATTTTTGTTACGTAGCTTTATAACTTCACGACACACTTCATGAGCGCCACAACAAAACTTGAAAACGGTACGACAAACTTCAGTTACCACAAGAAAACTCGTAGGTTCTCGTCAGGGTTTCATTAATCTATCTGAGTCGTTTGTGAACCCAGTTTTTCATTAGACATCGATTGGTCAGAAAAGGATCATGATAGTGCATACCATTAGATAATTACGATGTTTTTTTCGTCCGTTTGGATTCATTGCTGCATACGGGTTCCAACTCCGTTCCGCCTCCTGGTCGTTGAGAGATCTGTCAACAGCCAACCGTTATTGACGATGGTCTGTCCTAGTCCCAATCTACTGAGATGATGAAAGCAAGTAATGTGGCTCAGGTAGAGCATACACCTGTACAACCGCGCTGTATAGGATTGTACCAGCACAGCTAGCTAATCGCACGCTCGCACGTGAAACCCAGTTTTCTGTAAGGTTCACATTCATGAGACAATCCTTAAGAAAGTACACCTCTATGAAAACATTTTCACGACATTTGTCAGCACAAGCTGAAAACAGCATCGTTAGCGGCGATTGCCTACGGTGTTCTCTTGAGTATGCGACGGAGGGGGTATTTTTGGCAGGTAACCTGTCAGATGATTTCCTAAACTGAAGCCTTGTGCATCCGTCAACCCCGGTAACATGTGTTCACTGACTGTGAGTAGGCTGCACCATAATGGTCCAGCGATCTTGCGAATTGTTTCGTCCGAATTGTAATGAAAAGTACGTGATGTCCTACTTGCACCAGCGTTTGTAGTCGTTTCTTATTGTTTTGATCCGCGTCGTACATGCACATGTTTCTATCGTATGGGGTCACATCCAGTTAACTGAGGGCGTAGATGTTACCGTGTTAGTTTGGATGTAGAAAAGGCTTGTAGACCGGTTTGCATGCATTTTCTGGATGGGATAGTCAGTGCCACTTTGAGCAAACTGTAAGGATTGTGTGACACTTGATGAGCCCAGTAACAGGGGGCACAAACAGGCCGAAGTAGTTGGCGTCCCCTGGTGATCACTGAGGCCAGCTGCTTGCAAAAACCTCTCTCACACCCTTCTGCAGCCATCGTAGATGCTTGCTAGTTTGTAGGTCACCAACTAAGGAACTGATCGATTTCAGCCTGTGAGGAAGAGAAATGTGACGGTCAAAGTAAAGCAAACGATAGGAACGCAGTGTGAATTTCGATGATGTGCGCCAGTGATATACGAAATATTTCAGTTACCGACGATGGCTGAGCTGAAAGGAGCTACGCCACCTAACACATTGATTACGAGTTCTGACTGATAACGACAAACATGAACAACGTTGAAATTTACCCCTACTGAGGAATATCTACAAAGAGTTTGACATTCATATATGCAATCTGTTTATTTGTCATAGGAACTAGTCCGACAATGCGCCCAGTTTGTCTTACTCAAATCCCGTGCTGTACCATGCGTCTGGTACATGTGCCAACAGTTCATTGATATATATCACTAACCATTCACGTGTGTTTCATTTGTGTTGCTAGGAATCGATTCCACTCACTGTGTTGTCCACATCTACATCGCCGATCGCCACACAGTTGCATATCAAAAGTAGCACGGGGCCTACTTGGGACCAGGTCCGCGCCGCTGGATCCACCGTGAAAGGTATGCTCACACTAGAGCTTACCGCCGATCAGACGGTACAGATTCCTGTCAGCGTCAAACATGAAGACGTTCAACGATGTTTGCATCGCATAACACCAGCTGTGAAATATGAGGCGTCGAATGCATCCAAATCAACGGTGTCAGATTGTACCAGTAACACAGGTGAGTGATGCGATGTGTTCGTCATGTTTTATCCGTACAAACACGAGAGTGATATTTGTTTGGTCTGATATCAAACCGTGTTTGGCGACCTGAGAAAGGGAATTTATTGAAATATAGTTATAAAACCACAGACCAGTGAGTATGGACTTAACCTGACTCTAGTGCATTCGAAGTACATGGCTCACATTCATGTATATTAGAACAACTCACCAGGTTGACTGTCTATTAAATATGAGGTCTCCCCTGATCACACTCGAAAGCTTGATCAGAAATAAACCTCCGTCGAACGGCCTCTCAAAGAAAACGCCTAGATGCGCAATGATTTTTGGTTTTATCTCTGCATACACAGGAGCTACTGCACGACACCGCGTAGTTTTCCAAATCAGATTCAGATTTTGTGGTGAATTATAGAGAACAGATTATTCACAGACTATCTCGCCACAAGGTGTAGTACTCATGGCTGTTATTGGTGAATACTATCCAAATAGTAATGAGATTTCATTTTCATTTGTGCAGAAAAAAGGGGCTTTAAAACTATTTTTTCGATTGCTTTAAACATGTGGACCCTCTAGGGTTAAAAAGAAACCGACTCAATTTAGTAAATTGTCCGGATGGGTCAGCCTGTTGTTCTACGCTGCAAGTCTAGATAGTCTGATTAGTTTTGGACATATGTCGTTGTTATAATTCATGCTGGCGATGGCTTCTGTCTAACTCAGAATTTAATGATCTATCATGTGTTCAGTTTACTAACCCTCTCTGGAGAACAACTTTATTAAGATCCGAGGGTTTCTATAGAGAAATCTGTTTTTCATTTTCTTGATATGGTTCGGAACAGAACAGATTCTGGACTCGAAAAAATAAACGAGATCATCTTGGATGATCTTAGGCTGCAGTGCTCTCGCCTGCTTGTTTTCCTGAGCATGTTCCAGAAGCAGTGTGATCTAGTGTGATCTAGTCACAGCTACAACGCCATCGTTTCATTTAAACCAGTGTACCGAATGTGGTGAGGTCACCATGATCTACACTGTAGGTTGACCGAAACTTACATTCGGAGCACCTCTCCAAAAAAGGGCCTGTGTACTGCACGTGTACTGCGGGCACGTGAACAACGTGTGCATGTCTGCGTGGCGGACCCATTTACGTGATTCACCAGTCAACGCAATTCAGTTCGCCCGTAATCCTGCTCTTGGCTGTCTGAATAGATTGGGTCATGTGACCCTTCTGATTGGACAAGTGAGCATCAGCCTGTTTGCAATTGCGTGTCGTCCCTGTACCGATTATCACCCTATCGTGCAGCCGTGTCCACTTGATGCTGCCCCTGTTCTTGTCTTCCATGCCATAATAGAGCACAACTGTTTGTCTTTACCTGCCTTCCATATTCCCAGTTGCACAGTGTGCACCTTACAGCGCACGAACTGCTGTATTGCCTTTTGAGGATTTACGAGGTACAGCAGGCTCCACTGCCAACGTTTGCCCTTGTGATCCATCATCAGTTATTAACACGTTTATCAAGATTGAGAGTGGGTCATCTTTGTCGCGCACATTATCTCCCAGAGTCGGCCACGTGAAACCATGTTTACGATGGACTGAATGAATGATCGTCTTAGTAATGCTGTCTGCCAGAATTAGCAGATTATATCTACGTTTTTAAAGAACAACTAATGAATGTAGAGCTTCTGCAAGTTTCATCAAATATCGTAGAGTGGTGGGGAATTGTCATTTCTATTGTGATGTGACTGTTGAGCGTAGTAGAGTAAGTCAATTGTCCGATTTCCAGTTATTGTACATTTCTCATATTAAGATGTCCTCGTATCTATTCCACGTCCCTCGGTGTCAGCTTGAGACGTCCCAAGAGGGTTCTGTTCATATCTTGCCATGACAGCTGAAACTGCATGAATGGTGGACGGGCTGACGGACATGAATGTGGTTAGCCTGCATGAAGTGAGAAGACACGGAAACACCGTGGTGGTCGTCAGGTTAATTAGACTACAGGTTAACGCCATCCCGTCTACACATGTGGTGTTTCGGATGTCGACGGTGAACACAGAGTGCTCAGTGCTGAGTGCACTGGTTTGCCCACATTTAACGCATAAAACGCAGCCACACGGTCGATAATACATGTCAACCACTGACATTGATGTGATTGGTGTTGATGTTACACAATAAATGTGAGAAAACACGCGTCTGTGAAGATATTATAGTGTCGACGTGGTTACCTAAAAAGATCGAAGTGGGCGATGCCGGTGGCGACCATCACTCACACCCTATTGAGGAGAGGTGGCACTTTTTGGTGAATATCATAACAGCCAAAATATCTGCGAGATCAAATAACTGACTGCCATGCTACCTCGCTCAATGTCGTAAACAAGGCAATCAAGTAGACATTCATTGTTGCCTATCAGACTCACGTGTGACAGTCCGTTTGGATTTGTAATGAGTGAAGCGAGTGAACTACCACCATAGTCTCTCAGTGATCACGCTGCCTGCGGTGTATGCGAACGATAGCTCGTCCTTAGATGTATGGGGGCTCGATGGTCTGGAGACTGTTAGTGCTACATAACTTGACCGGTTGTCGAATATGTGAAAACCAACCACCTACACCAAACACCAGTCATAGAGACAGCTAGAGTGGTTGGACCAAATGAACAGTAAAGTGCCGGTGCTCTCCAAAATGTGAACCTGGATACAAAATCCGGATTCCACCCTAAAGGGTTTGGCCAAAGTAACAGGCCTCCGAACCAGGCTGGGTTGGTAAACAGCCTCGGTACACCGCTGCAACCACAGCAAGACTAGATGGTACGAGGGTGTAGGCGCACTTCCAGTAAAGTCGCTCGGTCGCATCGTCCCACCACCACAGTCCACATCTGGTAATACCTGACTGCTGGCAAACGTTTCTATAAACGTTACAGCGTTTTTAAGACAACGCTGGACTGGGAGCCACCATGCGTTGATGAGTGTAAATGGGCAAAGTAAAAATACCATACTTCCCCCAACGGATTGTGCTATCACGGTAGTTTCGTCATCAAATCAGAGGTGATAGAAGCCGCATTCACGGACGACACAGATTTACAAATTAATAGAAGACTGCTAGAAGATTAACAGTTTTCCCATGGAAGCCGAGGAACATCATGTTGTTTCTGGGTTTGCCGCATCAATTGGGGACTCTGACGTGACGTTTTACAGCCATACTACTGAAACCATAAAGCGTGTCATTCCACTTCTCGTTAACATGTTTTATTTGACTATTTCAACCATATATCGTTATCGTGATGAAGGTAACTTATTGCGCTATCGTGATCGGCGTAGACAACTCGTTCAAATGTGTTATCCAAGTTGGGGTGCTTTGTTCTCTATATATCTGTTTCATCTAAAAAAATGATACATCCAGGATGCGAAGGCCGTCCACAGTTTAGCTTGACACAAAACGTTAACATCATACGAGTTTTGGTTAGGTGGTTACGGTCTAGGATAACATATCGATACATATGTTCACCGACCGAATTGGATGGTGTAAGAGTTCGCGACTAAAAGAAGAGTTTTAGGGAAGCAACTATCGAAATGGAGATCATTTTCGCACTCTGCAGATGAATCACACGCAGTATGTAGATTTTATTAGATACCTTGTGTTATATTCCTGCCCGCGACGCCAGCATCAAGCTAGATAGTCAATACGAGCGGTAGAAAGAACTCATGACTCAGTAGATCTACATACTATATTCTGACATTTATATGCAGTGGCTTCATTCTTGAGTGCGTGGACGAATGAGCCGTTGGTTTTTGAAGGTGCTATCAAGCAGAATGCAGTTTGAGCCTCAGCACGAGTGTGGGGCACACAGGCGACCTTGTATGTAAGAGTCCGCGACTAAAAGGAGAGTGTTTCGTTTTAGGGAAACAACTATTGACACGGAGATCATTTTCCTATTCTACAGATGAATCACACACAGCATGTATATTTTTACTAGATACCATAAGCTAGGACTGGCTAGGTTTCCTTGATGTACGCTTGTCGGTGCCGTTAACGGCATTGCACGAGACCATCTATACACCCCGTTCAATAAGTATTCGTTCTCTATTCTTGACGGATGTTTTCAAATATTATATCCGATTAACGTGTATCTGTGAATAATAACCTCATGCGTCGTGTACTAAATTATGTGTTCTATAGTATACCATTAACCATGAACCAAAACGGTATAATAATGACATGGTAATCCGCCGTATGTTTGCTCAGAATCTATGTTTCACTCAGAGCTGATAGAATCTACTAAATGTACGAACCTGTCAACTGGCTGCAGAGGCATACTGTTCTCGCAACAGTTCGACATTACGTTAAAATAAAAAGAGAAATAATTAGTATATAAACCATGGATTCAAAGGTGATGCTCAAGATGTTGTCTATGGTTATGCTTACACAAATGCATTCTCCATAGGTATGGTGATAATACACTTTGCAAAGTAGTCTCGCTGCATTCCAAGACTATGGCCATTTTGAGTTACGCTAATGTTTGTGGACGTTTCTTATGGAACTTGTGTTTAAGGTAGACCCAAGTAAAAAATCCACTGCAGTAATATCTGTCGAATGTGTCCACTGTGACCGATTCATCGTTGACCGAACGTTTCATCCAGATATTCCCGTGCACACAGTGCATAGTATGATGTTGCGCCATTCTGCTGACACCAAACGTAATCAACTCCCACCCCCACCCTCAGTTACTCCAGCGCTATACAAGCCAGTCTGGCTCTGGTTACCGTGGTGTGTTGTAGGCCTTCGCTAACCTGACAGGGTCAGGAAGCCTACTATTTTGAGAAAGCATTTTCGTTTGGAATCCGCATTTGTATCCCAGTTTGCACCTCCGGGACTATATATACATATATAGTATATATATATATACATATATAGTATATATATATACATATATAGTATATATATATATATATATATATATATATATATATAGCCTTCTGCCGCCTTTGTAGTAGATGACGGTACAACATTGGCCAGACTATTCTTAACAGTTGATTTTTAGATATCGTATTCTTGCCAAACACTTCACTATCCCTTCATCAATGAATGATCACGTGACACAACTACACGGCTGGACACATATGACGATCAAGAACAACTAGCATCAGTTAGCCAGTTTGGATGTGATTTGGAAAAGCGATCTTTGTTTATCAGCCGTAAAAATTGTTTTGGCGAGTAGTTAGTTTTCGGCTATTCATCATCGAGCCAGTTCCATGGCATTTTATATCATCATGATGGCCTAGCGGGCAAAATCAAGAGCAATTTGTCGCATAACTGCATCAAACGGTTTTGAATTTGAGAGCAGTCAGGTGACCAGATTGACCTCTGGAGATGACATGCTGGTAACGAGGGTCATGTCAACCGTAGGACCTGGAAGAATTTCTTCTGAGCCTAAAACTGTGGGCTACGCCACCGAATTCCGATCGTATTCACGATGGTCAGTCTAGGACATTTAACTCATTTGAGATGACGGTTGGGCAATCGGCAAATGGGCTGGAAAGCCACTTCTGGTGACATTGGGTGTTCTGAATCAACAGAATTGCACTCGAAATTGACTTCATCTCGCCCTTAGCTAGCCAGGTGGAATGGTGTTCGCGTATCCCCTGAGAAAGGCGACCGACGTAACCTGTTCCACAGGAGTAGGTGGAAGACTAATCACAAAATAAGGGTACACATTTATGCAACCCATCTCTGAGTTGTACGTGAACTACCCGGTTGGATCTGAACGAGATTCGCAGTTGTGCCACATTGTAGGTCTTTTCAATGGCGGTCTTTACCTTGCGAGTCACCAGTTCAGCCAGCGCCTTTATAATCTAACGTCATACAAACCAATCTCGTTTCCAAAGACTGGAGTTTAACTTTCAGTGTCCATCTATTCGATTGTGTCAGAAGAATGTTTGAAGTGTCATGGTTAAATGCACAGCATGACTAAATACACTTAGACTGGATGATGCAACAACGTCTCGACGTTATCCAGATGACTGTATATCTATTTGGAATGATAAATCTGAGTCAGCAAGTTGAATGAGAGAGTATTTCCAAGAAGATTCAAGAGTGAACCATTCAGTGATAACGTAAATATTTCAGCAATGGTTCGGTCTAAGTATGAGCATAGTAATCTTCATCAGAGATTGACAAACACAATGCTATTACACAAAAACGATATCACTGTCATTTTCAAAGTAACTTCATTCTACTCGGGTTGCTCATTTTTTGTTCACGAAGGTACGTTGTCCGGCATATGGTGCCCAGTCAGTTGAAGCGATGAGAGACAGTTAAGCTTATGTGGAAATCGATTTGCCGGAAAATCACTAGGACTTAGAAGAGACTGTCTAAACGATCGAAGGCCAGCAATGCGCTCTTTCATATATCGAATCCGAGCCAGCCAGCCAGCCGCTCACTTTTTCTTCAAGAGTATGGAATGGGTTCAAATTCACAGCGCTGTCCATGTATTTCACGTTGTCAACTTGCCCAAAAAGCATCGACTGGATGTGGGCTAAATCGTCGGATCGACTATTCAGTCACTTTCGAAAGAGACTGTCTGGGAAGTTTGTTTGAATGCAAAAGCCGCAGTTAGGTGTGAGTGTTATTTAACGTTAACTTAACCAAAGCCCCCAACTTCTCAACGGTATCACACAGTGGATATTCACAGTAAAGCCGATGCATAAAGAGTAGATGCTTGGTGTGAATTGTCAGCTCGTATCACCGCACAGGTCAGGTACACGAAGTGGCCAATCAGTATGGCCACTTGCAAACATATTGTCACGTGAAAAACGAACAGTGTTCATCTGATCAAGTCGATTGATAGTTATGTGATCAGTCATCCGATTACACACACAAATAGACCGATGTCAACCACAGAAGAACTGCTGCTGGGTCACCTCCACACATAAGGACAGAAACTTCACCGTCCTCGAGTCCACGCACCGGTATGTGAACGTGGATAAAGAACGTAACCGATCGATTGTTGAGATTGTCCATAAAGTACAATTAATTTGGCACAGACAGTCACACACACAAAACGATCCATCTCATACGTGATAGCACTCTGCCACGCCTACGAAACCTTGGTCCAGCAAGGTCAATACACGTTGTAGTGCCCTTGTACTTTTATCTAGTATCGACCAATGGTATTTATTATGATAAGCTATAGACAGTGGAATTTGGACAGACTAATTTTCATATGTTGGTACAAAGAATATACGTCCGTGAATAACATGTTCCAAGATGCATCGCAACTTCAAACACTCCCATGGAGATGGTCGAATTGACCTACCCGTGGCAGCTACCTGATTATCCATCCTTCGTACTCCAAGCCTTACCTCACAGTGGTACAAAGTTATCCTTTATTCGTCTGTACTGATGGTTCGACTCTATATAACATCGCATTACGTACAGCGTCCAATCCATCCTTGTTGTCTTGTATCTCTCCGTCAAAAAGACTATGTATGAGAAGTTCGAATCAAATGCGCACGTAAGTTAAGCTGCCTCGCACCGTTCTTAGGAATGTCGAAGAGCTGTTGAATTCACTCAGACTGTGTCCGGGAGCAAGATGATCCAATTTCACTATTATCAGATAATATCTTTCCTCTACGTTGACCACAGGTATGGAGACGCTTAATACTTCCAGACTGATTAAAATGTGCCATCCACGAACGTGTGCTGCGCTTACCAACGTTTAATATATATTTTTCACCAACTTCCACTGTTTCCTGCACGCAATGTATCAACGGTTTATTAAAACTGACTGTGTATGGACATCATTTCGACTGTACAACGTTAAAATGGCATCGAATGGTAGACGTGCTTTGACCCTACTGAGCGTGCAGTACGTGTGTCTCACTGTTCGGCTGCATATAGGTTAAGTTATTTTGTGCTATTCCCATTTGGGATGTCTCTATTTATGACTGAAACTGGTATCGAACTGATGTAACCCACATGATCTCCGTGTGCTATTGGACTGTTTAGCAAAACGTTTAAGTCACAATACTCAACTGATTCAAAGATCGCCATCAATTGGTTATCAGCCACGAGAAACTATCATGCACTGAACACTTCTGTGTTCGATCCCGGTCTGGGCACTCCGACGTAATGCAGACCATATATGTTTGTGGCCCAGTGTACTACTAAGGAGTTAAAAAAGTAGCTTATTTAGAACGACTGGAGTAGTATTCGCTACTTGAACGATGCCACTATTCTTTGCTCTCGGTCCATTCCACTAATTTTCACTCTTATGTTCATGTCCAGAACTTTCCACAGGCAAAAAATTACAACAAAATTCATGTGTTATGGAACCCCGTCTATCCCAACAACCGGAACCGCACGCATGTACTAGCATTGAGGTTGCTGGATCCAAATTTAACAAACCAAACATATGTCACTCTAAACTAACTCCGTCACCACTGAGCACTTCGAACTCTGTGATAAACACACGAACGCACGAGGAACTACAAGCAGCCTGCACCATCCTATCGCTGGCTAATTGTGGTGAACTACCTCCTCCCCTATTGTGCCCTGTATCGCCACCAACTCTGGTCAATTGTCGATCGGAACCACTGAGCAAAACAGGCCTCACATCTTCCATAATAGACGGTATGTTTCAGTATTTCTTGATATTTTGTCTACTTCTTCAAAGCTACCGCTCTCAGCCCATCAGAAGTGGAATATCATGCACATGCCTGGGATCAGTTTGACTTTGATTTATGGTCTTTAAACAATCAGAATTATTTCTAGTGACTCACTTTCCACTTGATTCATAAAGGAAATTTCAGATGTGTACAACAGTAACCGCGCTTTCTCTTGTACTATACTGCAATCTAACCAGATCGTACATCTGCTCAAGCATAATCGTATAACTAAAACAAACTCTCCCCTCAATTCAGTTGAAAAGAGAAGTCATAAAGAGCTTCCTACATCAACTGTTTTCCCAGAGCATCTTTCTGCATTCCATCAGTTACATATTGTAGTTTGAGGATTTGTGTACAACAGAGATTCATATGCATTATGCAGTAGACTGGTAAAGACAAAGTGGTGCTCTGAAGTTGCAGACTAGCAGTTCGCGGACGGCATCATGTCATAGACTTGTCCATCGACTGCGATGACGCGACTACAGCCAATCAGACGCGTCCTACTTACCTTGCTGCTATTGGTCCGACAACTGTCAAACAGGTGAGCCCTCTGTGAATCAAACACCACAAGAAGGCTGGGTGATTGCCACCTGTCTGTCTCATATACCCTAATAGGTAGTTCGGCAGATTTATGATTTTAGATTAGACTTAAATGTGAAAAACCAGTCGAAGCCATTATTTTTCACAATTGGGTCTCATCCAAAATCACATACCCAAACGAATTCTGCCACCGATAAAAGTACATGAACCCGAAATACAATGAAGTTATGACTGTATCCGCAGTCGGCGGTCTTCCATTTTTGAATATGTTGAGGCTAGTATTGGGCTCGAGCTAGTTGGTTACCTGCTGCTAGCCTTATGAATTCGATTATTATGACAAACTTGATAAAATCCACGTTCGGATTATCCCGTCACAATCAGCTAGCCTGATAAACGCCCGCGTAGCCAAGTCACCACAAATGCTTTGCGTTTCTTTGCTGGCGGTCCTTCTCATAAACTCCGTATTTGGTGTGCCCTTAAAAGAGAAAGCTCTTTCCGTACACAAAAAGACATTTCTCCTGTTACTTATCACTGAAGTTAACAGGTCACTAATTGTGTTCCCCCTCAAGACGCCGTGACGCTCTGAGTTTTGGTCATACATTGGGTTCAGCCTAGCTGCCTAATAGCATCACCTTATTTCACAACACTGTCTAGTGAGAACTCAGAGGTGCCTCCATCACCGAGGTTCAACTGTATTTACGATCAACTCTTGCCTAATCGAGTAACTTACGTATTATCCGAGATATGGTGCGTCGCAGTGCGTATTCTCACGTGTGTTTTGGAAAGGAAATGTTTCTGCATGGTGCCAGGGCCACTTTTGTATAACAGACAGTTTCGTTGTGAGTGGTGCACTACTCGCAAGTAGTATACTAATCATATACGACATTCAGCAACAAAAGAGCAAGCTCCCAACGCCAGGAAGACGACGGGCAAGAAGAGACTACCAGAATAGTGTGTACGCGCTATGCGAGAAGTTCCAGTAGGGCGAATGACAACGTAGTGTTTCCCAATGTATGTGAATGCGCAAATGAGTGTACGCGTTTGTTGTCTCATTTTTAACGTGACCTGTACGGGAGTTCGCACAATAAACGAATTTGCAGGCAAAGCGTCTTTTGCGGTCACAACATCATTAAGACGATTTCTTTTAAACGTTGTTACAACTTCTCTACTGAAGCCTTTTTGATAGTGGTTGTTCTATTTTTTGCATTTTCAGTTTCTGTAGACTTGTTAGTCATCCAGCTGCAGGTGCATCTTTTTACTACCGTTTCAAGAATCATGATGTCTGTGATCCCATTACGTGATGGTCATTCATTGTTAAGACCCCAGAGCTCGCAATGTGATCTCTGGTCAGAAGTTATTTAGTTACTGTCTTTTGAATTGCGTACAGATGACAAGGTTACACTGAGGCTGTTTCGAGTTTCTCAACATTCCATCCAAAATAAACCTCCGTGTCAGTCGATCGTCTACGAAGGTTTTCAAGCTGAATGTCTAGATCTGTGTGTCTTATTCTGTTTCGGACGGTCATATTTGGATCCCAGTGTTATCGTGACTAATTGCTGATAACCACCAATGTACTATTTGAAATTAGCAACTAATACACAATCATGTCATTCACAGGATCACAAGTTCCATTGGAACCTCGCGAATTTCGCAGAGATAGATCACCACCTACCATCGACCCGGTTCCGTTGATGACAGAACAGGACTCTATACCCCCAAACATCATCCCTTCAAGTTCTCACGGTATGATGACATCGGAACTTGATCCCGTCCATGGTGAGGGCTCGAATCGCTCGCGGTCCGCCGTCAGACACACACAGCATCTGAAGTCGAACACCATCTCTCAAACGCTGGAATCAATCGAGCCGAGCGCAACCCAAAAACAGCGGACAGAGCGAGTGGTACCATTGATGACTGGTAGCGTACCTAACCAGCCAAAGATTCAGCCCTCTATTCGACCCCCACCTAAAAAGCGACTATGTGAAGAATACGAACGCTCATTAGCTGTGTCACCTGCAGATATCCATGGTAAATGTTGTTTTGTCTTAATCCTTCCCATTGAGCACCACCTTGCAGACGTTTCTAACCAGTGTTTGTGGTGTTCTCACGTTTTTCTTCCAAGGCTTGTTGCTAAATCCTTAGATTGCATAATTTCCCGTCCCTCAACTAAGCGTTTTCAAACCATTTTAGCTGTCATTTTTTAGCTGGTGGCTCATCATTTTCATTTTCAATAAACCCACGCGAAACAGGAGTACTGCATTGTACCTTCATGCTTTTTGTCGATTGGCAGAGGCGCGCGTTCAGAGTGTAACATGTAGATGTTTCTATACTCGATGTGGACACATGTCAACACACCCTGTCGTTCGACAAACCGTGTACGGCAATAGTAACAGCCGATCGGACAGCAGAGTAGCCCAAACGATCAGGTTGGGTTTGTCACACAGAGGGCTAAACTCTGTGTCGGTTTGCTTGTATCTGTGCCTACGGCTCTTCAAATGTCATACTTAGCTCGGTTTCAGAGCGCCCCCAATTTTTTCACCTGTTAGTAAGGCGTACGTTTTAGTCGGTAGCTTATGGATTGATTATTCATGTTTACTACAAATGCAAGTGTGTTAGAACTCATCTATCAGTACAACACAATAGATTTGTTTATTCAATTTGGTACCTGGACAATCAGCTACTCGTCGTGGTAGTGACATACAATACTTAACAGCAAACGCTTATAACCTATCCACTACAGTTTCCAATTTGGTTCCTTGGGCCAAGTGTATTTTATGAATCGAACTTCACCTACGGTTTATCACGGCTTCCGTATACACATCAAACTTTTGGTCAGTCCTTTTCAAATAGGGGCACTAGACTCGAGTTTCGTTCTTCTTAGTGTTTGTCAGTAGTATATAGCCTAGCCAAGACCGGATTATGAACCGCGATCACACATTTATGAGGCAACTGTGTTGATCACTGCATCATTGAAATACCATTTATCAGTAAAGCGAAAATTATCGACGTACTGTCTTGATTCATAGGCAAACACTTGAAATACTTGTCTGATTAGGATCAGCGAGACATACAGTACAAAGTGAAACAATGTGCATGAAGACAGCAGACTTGGAAATGTTCTAGCCAGACTCTAGGTTTTAAAACAAGAGAGGCCTGATTACGCAATTTTCAGGAATATCAGGTAAAATCATTAACCATGAACTAGTTTGGTGACGAAAAAAGACGCATATTCTCTGGCTTGAATAACTCAACAGATGAAACAAGGTTTTCCCGAAATGAACTTGAAAAGACAAGCTAGTAGCGGTAGGTTGCACAATCTTTGTTCGAACTGATTTCGCTGCGTCTTACCAAGTACACACTGCAAAAATGAAAATGACAAAATATGCATAGAACTGTGACTTACGGAGAGTGTTCTGTCCACGTATGATGAAAAGAAGAAGACACTATCAATAAACAATCCCTCTTGCACACATACAGTGACGGCTTCAATCGTTTAATAGCAATTGCCTCCGCAAAGTAAGGTGAGCGTTTATTGCGGTGTGTGAAAATGACTGAGAATGCCGACGGATTGCCAGTCTCGTGATTTGTCTCGGGCACATGACGCGCAATGGACGAAGCCGGTGTCTTGTGTCAATGACCTTTGGCCTCATTTGCACAGATTCCAACGGATTGGCTGTCGCGGTTGCACATCCACTTGGACAAATGCTCTGCCATCCTGACTTGCAGCTGCTTCTTCGTCACTGCACTGTAGGTAGAACTGCATCCACGTGAATTTTGATACAAGCAGTGCGACATGAGGGGGGAGGAGGTAGGCGGTCCTTGATGGTTGGCGTTTGCATTTTGGTGACGTCAAAACTGAGAACTACTTTAGCCGCGTAAAAGACACAATAGGGATAGTCCACTCAAATTAAAACCACCTCACCACGAACTGTTGTTTTCCGAACGTCGAGGACAATAGCACTAGAGAACGTCTGTGAACATTGGTCACTCATACGCGTTAATAGTAACGTAATTAATAGGACTTACATTTAAACTCAATTCCGAAACCTCTGTCGAAAATTCGGAAACTGAGTTCGCTTGTACTAAGACTTTTCTTTGTGTTGATTTAACTGGTCCTACCGCATCGCGAGCGGTTACTTTGTTCGATTGTGTATCCCGTTTCTAGTTGCCATACGACGACCGTGGTCAGCGGTTTGCATCTGTCAGATTAGGATTCGAGTGCCTGCATTGAACATCCTAACAGAGTTCCAGGAATTTTGGCTGCCTCGGATCAACTCACCCAACCCCAGTCTGTCGCGTCAGTCGTGCTTCAGTCTCAGCCAGCCTATCAGCTAAATCCCTATCTTGGTCGAGTGATCATCACGTGATATCTGTTGTCCGTCTTTGTTGCGCGGACACCACCCCCTCCGACAGTTCTGAAGCTCGCTGTAGTGCGAGCCAATGGTTCAGCGGTGACCTCACGAAAATGTGAACGAGAGTTCAAATCGTGTTGCTGACGAGGACGTGCTGCTTGAGACGTTTAATTAGGGTGAACCTCGAGTTTAGTGTTATTATAGAACTGAACTGGCTGAAAACATCTACCTGGTTATGAAGGCTACGATCAGTGATTAGTGACGCTCAGCTTCTGATTATTTATCGGTAATCCTGTTTTCTAGTAATTTAGTATTACTCACCCGATGACTTGGTCTTCTTTTCTATTGCAACAGTCCCCGAACTCAGAAAGGCTGCAACCACCGTGGATAACATCTCCCTTTCAGCTATAGACGCCAGTCCCTCGACCACAACCACCAGTTCTGCCAATGTTGGTTCGTTTCATGGTTCGAAGCTGACTGTCAGTGATGCTGACGCTTCTGTCGCGGCTCTGAGTGTGCCAAAACCAGCAATTTCCTCACCCCAACCTACAATGGAACAAAATTCGACAACCAATCCCCTTCCTACAGGATTGACATCCAACCCTGTTGCTATCGTGTCCGACACACTCCCAACAACCACGGTTACCATGGTGTTTAACCCGACGCTCACAAGTCCTGTTCAGTACACTCCTCTATCATCCGCGCAAAATGTTTTCATTTTGCCACAACTAATGCTGTTGCCCCGAATCATCAGTCCGTACATTCCGAACTCTCCGAACCCTGGCGTGGTCACCTCATGCTACATTGTTCAACCGGATGGTGGAATGATACGTGCCAGTGCTGTTCCCCCGATCATGACCAATGCCATGCCAACACCGATTCCGCCTGCTGTACGCAATGTGATCACAGCACCATCAACGACAACCAAGCCTCAAGGTATGGCAGCACAACCTGCCAAATCAACGCAGCCGATTCCAGTTGTTCCGATTTCCAAAACAGTCATGCCTACGACAGAAATTAACGGAATTGCTGTCTTAGAGGAGGTAATAAATTTGTTGAAACATGATGGTAACCCAATTGTTTGGTGAGTTTTTGACTCATGTACTGATCATATTTGTTTGCAGTCCTTATCGGTTTACGTTAATTTAGAAGAACATGGTTTATCGGTCCGGTTTCAAAGGTCCTAGCTTTTACACCACGAAGTGATCACTGTCACATATGGGCTGGGTATTGTCAGACCTAGAGAATAGCGGTTGCAGTAACCAGGACTCGAACTCGCTACCGTGTGATTGTTAGACGGACGTCTTTGCCACTGTGCTGCCGCAAGTTGTTGACAAAATGCAAAATCTTATCACGATGATAATGGAAGTTGACACTGATTCGACTTGGTTACCGAGGTACCGGAGGGTCTTTCAACTTGTGCACACTTAAACAAAAAGTGGACAGGATGCTTTCTGACGAGCAGTCCGCACATCTTAGAAAAAAATACTGACCAAGGTCAGCTGACGGGCTGGTTGATTTGACCCTGACGCAAAAAAATTTACTGTTCTCGCTAGACCCTTGAGTACGTGCGCTCGCCTGGCGGCGTCAACCCTTCAAATGTTATTCGCGGAATATCATTCGTTCTTCGCTTAGCCGATTCTCCCATAAGTCCGACTTACCTGTCGTCATCTCGCCCGATTGGATAATGGAGTAATATCTGAAATTGCTTATTGGTTCTAATCGATGCAACTTCTAACCAATCAACAAGGCTCGTCGTAACCGATACTCTGTGTGCATTGTTTGGATCAGTCGACCACAACGAACCACACCGTGCGACCAACCACAACACGGGGAACGGCACGGAAATCCAGCAGTATCATTGGATCAGAAAGCGGCGTTACGAACGCCAGAAAACCGACACGATACTGTAGTGAGACCAAAACGAGCAGCTTACCGGCGAAAGTAGACATGTTGGCTGTTCATTATAGAAAAGACAGCCAGAGTTAGACCAGTCCAGTGTACGTTCTGATTTCGCACACATGCACTCAATAGACATCTCATCACGAATACCGTAAGCAGATGGACAACGCAGTTAGTATGAATGATCAATGTTTTTGTTGCAAGGTAACTGACACTCATGTGCAGGACTTTCTCGGTCGTTCAGTGCATTAGCAACTTCGGATATCCGGTCATTCTCGACGGATTATATAAATATTAGGTACTTTGTAGTACTTCTCTGTGACTCAACCCACTAGGGATGTGATCCCGAAGTACCGAAACGCTCACTGTAATTGACCAACTAGTATCCCATGCACGAACTGAAGCTCTGTTGAAACGTTCATGTAATCGTTCAATCGATAACCTTCTAAACTTCGCACGCGTACTGTTCCATTTAAGTTCGTGTAAAATAATCGATCGCCAAATTTTGGCTGTCGACGACCAGCAGAACGAGTTTCATAGAGTTATGTTAAGCCGAACGAAATGTTCACTAAATGAACGCTCTTCAGTAGATCAGATCACATACAAGGCATACATGACCTTTTTCTATATGACCGCAAGGGAAGTCCTCCGAAAGATTGACCACTACATGGCCGTCGCTGAATGAACACGTCAGAAACTATCAGTGGGGTGCCTTTCTGTCGCGGGAGGTGTTCTAGGTTAGGGTATACCACCATAGCCCTATATCTATACCGCTGCTGAAGCAACTTCTTAAGTACATTATCCGGTCAACGACTTTCACAACTTCATTACCCAACAACAAATCTACGCAATAATTCATACACTTATGAACGACTATATTGCTTGTAAATCTCAGAACATAAGTGTATGAATTATTGCGTAGATTTGTTGTTGGGTAATGAAGTTGTGAAAGTCGTTGACCGGATAATGTACTTAAGAAGTTGCTTCAGCAGCGGTATAGATATAGGGCTATGGTGGTATACCCTAACCTAGAACACCTCCCGCGACAGAAAGGCACCTCACTGAAGCTTAAAGGTTGCGTATATAAAACGACTGTGAGGGGCGGTGTTACTTTGAGGCTGTGAGACCTGGTCACTCCAAACAGAAGACGTGAACCATCTTCAGCTGTTTGGCCATCGATGTCTGCATTTGATCGCTCGCATCGGATTACATCAACGGATAAGCAACGTTGAAGTTGGAAGGCGTATATTCGACAGTGTGTTAAGCCAGTTTCTTAGTTCAATCTTTGAGTTGATGTAGACTTAGATGGTTAAGCCACGCTAACTAATTGTCTACCACATAACAATCCTACGATCGATTGGCGTAAGGTGCGAGATTGACAAATGACCTAGCCTTGTGTTCAGGAAAGGTCAAGGTTGCAAACAGCTGTTTTCGCTCATTATTATTGGGCGTATACAATTACAAAGGATTACGGAGATGATATGTAAGATTGCTATGGTAGTCATCATGGCAGCTATGTGGATGACAGGCTAACCACCTGGTGGTGTGTTTGTGTGTGTTGCGTTTACGTGGAACACGTGATCGGCATGTGGTAACCCGTTACTCAGGCTAATGGGTGAGTGAGGTTCAGACGGTTTACGCATGGTTGGCCACGGGATGTGTAGGGGCCTTCAGAATTCCTTTTAGACGCACGGCTGGAGGTTATGTAGCTTGACTACGATCGCCTCTACGTTCGATAACGGTCTCGCCTTCAGAGCTTGCGAGTGGACACAGAACATTTTGTAACTAATTTCACAAGCCTTGTCGACCCTGATATGATGATTCGTGTCGATCTGTTGGCACTCAAGATTGGTTTTTTCACACAATTACGGACTCACTTCGGAATGTGGTCATGGACAGTTGCTGAGCGATTTTCCCAGTTTGTTCAGCTTGACAATGATAGTTGAGAAAATGAATACACGATGGCTAAGAAAAAATGTGGTAAACTATAGTTAACATGTGAAACCCATAGCGCTAAGGTTTCAAATGAAATCATCATCCGTGAAGTATAGTAGGTCTTGATCAATCCATTTGTCAGTCTGTGACAGTTCATTAGCTACATCGCCTTTAGATGCCAAACGGATGAAAGCTGATTTTCTTGTTCATTTTTTCATCACTCGTCGGGTGTTTTCCAGTTTTATATTATCTAAAAATCCCTCCGGATAACCTATATCTGTTGTAGCTCATCGTTTACTGCTATTTTCATATAGATTGAAAATTACCTACAAATGATCGTATCTGTCGCATTCCCATAGACTATCCAGTCGGCCCCTTTCAAAAAGAAGCATTAGACTCGAGTTTCGCTCTCATTAGAGCTCGTCAGTAGTGCATACCATCGCCACTGCCGGGACTTGAACCACGGGCAAGCTGTTCATGAAGCAACCGTGTTTATCACTGCGCTGCACATGTGACCTCACATTAGGCACGACCGAATTATCGTATGTGAACGCTCAACCACTTTCGTTTGTCAGTAATGATCAGGTTGCCCTATCGCCTCGAGAGGAGACACAATTACTGTCTGTTAACTCCAATCGATGACCCCTCAACTAGGACTTACTCCAAGTTGAAATCATAGAAATCATTGATTTGTTGAGCGGTATTTGATTATTGATGAGTGGTAGGGGATTTTTGATTTTCATATAGATTGAACATCATCCACAATTGATCGTAGCTGTCGCATTCACGTAGACTGCTGTTTTAACATAGTCCAATGAAAGGGCTAGATTAATTGTACTCTTACCCTGGTCGTTATACCACGCTCATTGCTACGAATCTCTCTGGGAATGTAAATCGCATCATTTGGATTGCAAATAAATAATGCAGTGCGAATAGCTTATTGTGGTTTTCTCTCTGGTTCGAACATAGATAAGTTGTCCTGACTATTGTAAAGCCGCAGTCGTCTGATTACTTTAGTGTCTGGAGGGGGGGAGTGGTTACCAAGTTACCTTTTCCAATCGACAATCTTGTCAGTTAAGAAATGATTGTCAAGGTTGTTGTCAAAGTTTAGACTAGTAATTAACATTACATACGCATGCCCATGTTTAGGCGATCGCGCTTACAAATGAACGGATTTGATCAAACTGTTCGGCTTCTTTTCAGGATTCATCTACAGTAGTGATTCCGTTCGACAAGCATGTGCCTGATACTTGATGTGTTTCCAATCTGTTGTTATGTTACTTCCTGCACAAATTATCTTACATAGTCATTTGTTTACGTGCATGATTTTCTCAACATTTCACTCATCTGCGTTGTTGTTGTTGTTGTGTCCCGTAAGTCACAGCAGTTGTGTTCAACACACCTATCTCTACCTTGCCCAGATGCAACGCAAAGGAGCTCGGCCAAGCGCTCCACTCATTCGTGATCAACTGTTGATGGACCATAGCTCACAGGTGTCCACTCCCCCATTCCAACCTTCTGTGTCAACCAATGTGAACCTTGGTGAGTTTTTGGAACCAAAAATTGTATGACGTATTTTTCGAAGGTTGTTGGTAGTTAACCTTTGCACGGGATCTCAACAAGAACGAATCAGAAGTTCACGATTAATGAAAGACAAACCATATGTTTCCAAATTGTTTGGAACCAAAAGGGGGATACTCAGAAAACCCACTGCAGTGAAACTTTTTTAAACGAATTATCCATATGTATATATATATATATCACTCTTGAGAACTAAACAGTTTGCTTTTATCAGAGCGCCTCTTTATGATTACACTCTATGTGTACTGACTTTGAAAGGAACGATGTGGTTCGGTAACGAAGTTGTAAAACCGAAATACCATGGAAAGATTGCCATTTTTTTTCACTCACCCATATACTGTCATGACAGCTCATAAACGGCGCGAAATGACCGAAATACCATAGGAGAATCTGTAGCCTCTGGTCAACCTTTGACCAGATTGTGAACCTCTTCCGGTTATGAATGCAGCTTTTAATTAGGCGTCAATTGTCTGGAAGCGATTGTGGTAACGCGCTGTATCAGAAAAATATCATGTTTTTACTTTACCCATCTGGAATGGTTGGTGCTTGTTGTTTCCAAACCCTGCTGTGCCTGTTAGTCACTGAGGTATTCATCAACAGTCAACTGCTTTCGGTCGTAAGTCATAGTAGTCGGAACAAACTAATATGATAGAGCTGAGCGATTTAGCTCAGACAGAGCGTACACTTCGGTGTTAGTGAACCCAACTTACAGTGGACTGCAGATCCGACTTGTTAGTCAGACTGGGTTGGGTTAAGCTCTCGCACTGGAAATCTCGTTAGGTGTGTTCGATTCCAGCCCTTGTTAGTAGCTGTACACTTGCGGGACCGTTTGCATAGTATTATCAAAGCTAGCGTGTAAATGTAATGGCAGTGAACATGTCATTGATTGTTGCTACAAGAACGAATCTGACTTGGGCCCCTAGAACTGCCAAGTTAGACAATGGAATGGGATGTTGGAAAGAAAAACTGAGTAACTAGTGTGGTCGAGTGAGAGCAACATAACGCGAAACCCGGCATCGTCAACTGCGAAGCACATCCTGAAGACAGGTCACAACGTTAACCCAACCAGGTCGTTCACTGTGTTGCTACGGCACCCAAACCCCAAAATTCTGGTCATCAGTGAAACTGTGCTGATCGAACAGAGAAAGCCAGTATTGTGTGCGCAAAAATTGATGATTCACACCGTCAACCTCCCTTGGTAGCGGCCTTTTGAACCCTCCCCCCCCCCAAAAAAAAAAAACAATTCACTCTGTTCAACTATTGTTGCCATGCTCCTTTGTTATATACTCTGTTTGAAACGATCCCAAACAGTTGTCAACACGTTCACGAAGAATCCTACTTTATACTACACAGCTGAACGATCGAATGATCAGAAGACCTTATTTATATGGAACAAAATACTCGTTCGTTATGTTTCTACTATATTAGTAAGTGCTTATCGATTGGAATAGGCATTACGACTGCGTCCGTTCGTGGAGCGAGTTCAGGAACTACCCATTGAGAAACATTCATAATACATACATAATATCTCACTATTATGTTTGTGCGTTTATATTCATACGTGACTATCCACAGAACGTCCCAAACTAAAAACAGACCAGTATACAACAACAATACCAGAGACCTCGAGCTTAGTCCGCGAACTGTTCGGATGCACTGTGACTGGTTGCAATGTATATGATGATGTACTGACGAAATATGTTGTCCGGCTACGCCCATCCAATATAACTATTGGACAGCTAACGATGATTAGTACCTCTACCCTTTAGAACTTTAGACAAGACCGGAACATACTACTCGCTGTTATGAAGCACGTGCTTCGCAATTTTGCATATATACTTCAGATTATTCAAACGTTTATCCTCCAATAAAGTGACGACAAAGCTGATTATAAAATTAGCATCTCCCACCCAACAAAACCTTTTATATGGATGCATAAGAAAGTCAATCATATCGTGTTAGCCTTGAATAGGACTTTCGTCATTCACATATAGACCTGACATTTACGCCAGTATTCTCATATTTTTGCCGTCCATCGATTGCACACAGAATCATTCAGTGTGGCGGACAAAATGGGCACACTGTTCTCCCGTAACGTCCTTCATAGCAGAATGGACTACTTGTTCCAGAATACGCATGCGCCATTCCTGTTGCCTCAGCACTTGGTCAGGATCACCACCTATCCATGCTTCATAATGAACCCGCAACTGCTGTCTTACCTTCGCCTTCACTATGCTGCTAGACATTCGTAATGGGGTTCAGCACAAGTGAATACGGTGCTAATCGCAATAGCTGCCCTCCTTGATAAGCATCTTACGAAAAGATGCATTCCAAATCAGTATGGCAAGGGACATTATCACAAGTCACCAGTATTGTTGACACAGCTGTGCCGAACTCCAGTTTATCCATCGGAGCACGGAACCATTGTCTATAGTCAGTACTGTTGTAGGCACCTCTTCGCACCGTGTAGGTCGTAATAGAGCTTTCTATCATCGCTCCGATCAAATGTAAGTTTCGGCCTCTGCTGTTGATGACAGAAATGTATGCCTTCGTTCTCTTCAACGAACGTCCCATCGACCTCATGCGAAACAAGTTCGTCACATCAGTCCAGCAAAGAGTCTTGGAGCTCGCATAGCACTCTAGCAATCGATAAACAAAGTGCCGTCGTACCGCCGGTTCTCATCGATGTTCATGCTGACGGGAATTTGGCACAGCTTCTTTACAGTGATGAACCGCCCATTCAAATATCGACTGACAGTGGTTGTTGACACCTTTTTCGCAAACTCTGATTTTGCACGCATTTTCAAAAATGGGAGAGTCACTGTGGGGCTCGTGGAGACCCATTCCAGTATTACGTCTACTTCCGATTCATTCAAAATTTCACTTCTATGTCCTCTCCGGGGTTGCGCCTCGTAAGTGATACAATCGACATGGAGCCAATTATACGCGGTCCTGCAATTGACTCCATTTAGGCGAGCTACCATGCGCCAATCATCGCCTCTTTCGAAAGCTTCAATAATGCGTCTGCGCGTATCGGGACTGATGCGGCTGTATCTGGATCTGTCACCCATGACTAATTTCGACAAACTAAAATGTTTTAGAAATTTAAATCACTGGGTTCCCTTGATCCAATTCGTCAAAAAAGCAAGAAGACAAATGTTGCGGGATGTTAACATTTCGATTTATCTCGTCGGCACAATTCAGCTGCAGGGTATGTACGATTCACAGCTGACTGAAGCTGATGACGCAGTATGGTAGACAAATAGTCTCCCCTGAATTGTAGTTTTATGAACACCTCTTTTTTCTTTACTGTGTGAACTGCAGATCTTTCTATTGTTTTCCTGCTATGAACCCAGATAAATTTACCCGAATATCCGTTAGCAAGTAAAGCGGTTGTTAGCAAATCTTCCTCTTGTGTCAGCCGGTCATCTGCACAGAGTCGTCGGGATCTGTCAAACAACGTTTTAACTAAACCACGCTTGTAGGCCATGGGTGCAAAACTGAATGTATTAGCCGCTCCAAGTGGCTTTGCGATAAACCGACCGCTGCAGCGTGTCATCAAGACGTCTCGTAGGCAAAACGTCTAGAAAAGCTAGGCTTCTATTCGACTCAGCTTCATTAGTATCGTAATATAATCAATTGCGAGAAAAAAACTCAATTCGTTTGCGTTCGCGTGATATGGTACAATGGTTGACCGCAATAGGCCGTCAAAGGTCAAAAAGGCACGACAAGTACAAGCACAGGCGACCGACAGTCAATCACGAACCGACGAAATGCAATCGGATCAGTCTAATGTGTGTCTAAGCAGCCGACCTTCAGACAGACCGATTAGTCGGCATCAGTTTCACGGTGGCCCATAGGAAGACCGTATTCACAGGGGTGGGGAGGGTGAGATAAACAGATAACAATGGGTGTGTGGGCCGGTAAGTGAGGTTCAGTGATTGAGAGTCAGGATGGAGTGATTAGTAAAATTAGACGCGGGTTGTGACAATAACAAAAACAGGCGTCTAGTTAGGCGGGGTCAAAGGGCAGAGTGCGACAGGGTCAATCGGAGGGAATTTTGACCTCCGAAATCGTCCTACATATATGGTAACACTGAATCGGAACATGCTGTCTATATAGGTGCTGTCTGAAATCGTATTGAGAACTCAGAACTCCGGATCAATGCTGAAAAGTCGCAACTCGGACGATCCTCGTTGGTGTTACTCGGACATAAGGTTGGTCAAGGTGAAATCACGCATCTGCCGGAGAAAATATTGACAATTAGAGAGGCAGTGGCTACGAATTCTAAAAGAACGCCGAGACAATTTTTGGGTCGAGCAAGGTACTACAGTCAGTTCGTGAAAAATGTCCACCCCATTACATCGCCGTTGTACGAACTCCTTCGAAAAGACAAGAAATTTGGAAGGACCGACGATGCTCAGAGGGCGTTCACGCGAGTGCAACTGGCGATGAACGAGCAACAACTGACGCTGAAACTTCCCAATACAAAAGAAACGTTCATCGTAGCGGCAGATGCCAGTGACCGTGGCATTGGAGCAGTACTCAAGCAAAGGGAAGGATTAATCGAATATGCCAGCAGAATCCCCACCCCAACGGAGCAGAAGTATTCGACCATTGAGAAGGAATGTTTGGCAATCGTCTGGGCGCTAGACAAGTGGAGGCCGTACCTGTTGGGTCAACAGTTCTACGTGGAGACGGATCACAAACCTCTAGTGTGGATCAGGACTGCGAGGGACCCTAGAGGCATTGTGTTTACAGGAATGATTGTTGAACCAACGATAAGAAATGGACTAGCTCGAGACGAAGGATAGTTTCAGCGCGGTAGGTACAGAAGACGGAGAGCTGTGGGCACCGTTACAGTATTCGTTTATTTTTGGACTACATGAAGCTTTACGGGTGGCAATACGCGAAGTGATTAATTAGAAAATGTGTGATAGCAGACGCCAATGTCCCGCATTCCTCTAACGCTTGAGTCGTTTATTTGACTGTTGGCGGACCGATCACATCAGGGTAATTAGTACAATCCCGAGTGACTGTGGTGTTGTCGTTCTGACCGCTGGGCATGTGTTGTTGATGTGCTGTAGCTCGCAAACTGCCACCTTCATATTAAGATGGACATTCAAGTGGATGTCACTCACTCGTATGAATTCGCTGAAAGTTTTTACGATGTGATTGAAAACGAGTATGTAGGAAGGAAGATAATAAAACCTGGTGTTCACATAATTTCCGTGCGCTCACCGTTAAATATTACAACATAGGGTTAAAAAAAGTTGTTGCTGCTCTGTGGAGTTGACATTCGCACAACATGACCCAGGCCGTCAAATCATATGCAACATCAAGACAATCTCGCTGATTGACTGTGACGATTGATCGGTTTATTTAGTATAATCATTCATAATGATACACATCTGCCTACAGGACAGTGCGACTCACTGTTTGTTGCATCGATGTCAAGTTATCAACGTCAGGTTGAAAGTCAAGTAAAAGCAATCTCAGACCTTCTTTTTCAGAAATTCAAAACGTCTTCCTATTGTCTTCCTTTCACTGAACTTCTCATTATCATCCTAACATCGTCTATATGGGAATGGTGCAGGAATCTGCCTTGGAATAATGCCGAAATTTGCCCAACCCATTTTTTTTTGGAGACAACAATCTCAAGTACGGTTGAGCATGTTACAGTTACTGAACGGAAAGTAAACAAACGTATAGTTTTTGAATGTGGCTTACTGAAGTTACTGCCCTTGGTCCAGCGTAGTGTCAATGAGTGGCTTTTTATACCTTTTCCGACTCAAGTTGTCAGAAAATTGTCTTCCTTTATTCAAGTATCGTTTTAAGCAGTTCATATTACCACTGCGTTGTCTAAATACCAATTTGACTGGACGGTAGAGACTTCTCTTATCTTTGACTTACACATTATGACGAGTGATATGCACATGTGTGGGCTCATCGATATCGGGAACCGACAGCCCCCTTTTGATGTCACATCAGTGGGTTGAAGATGGACCATATTCATCTATAGCTAATAAATGGAGTTAGCAATAACGAAACAATAACGTAATTACAATGTTTGTTTTATCAGAACAACAGTCAAATAATGAAATATCCGGGTATGACGCTAAGTTCTGCTTGTCATGTGAAAGTCTCCCAATATTGAGCAACAGACCAGATGAGGCCAGGTGTACGACTTTCAGCAAAGTTCTTAACTTGTGAATATTTGTCTACACATATCGGTACTGGCGAACATCGTTACCAATTTGTGTTGGAATCGCGAACGGGATATTTTCGGTTGACAGGCCGGATTCGGTCCGCAAGCTATAGGCTGCCAACTCTTGACCTAGGTATAGGTAAAATTCAACCTTTACCGTGTGAACGGTTAGATATGTTTGAGGAATGATGCTTTGCATCGGGTTGAACAGTATAATTCTGTTGAAGTTAAACCATAACGGTACACAGATATCTGCGGATGGTGAAAAATTAATTATGGGCTATGACCTCCACTATTCGGGCGCAATCTGCATCAAGCTAAACAGGCAATAGCAGTAGATAGACTCAGCAGAAGTGGATACCATATTTTGACATTTACAAGCGGTAGCGTCAGTCGGATGTGCGTGGACGAATGAGCTGTTGGTCGAGGAAGGCGCGACCAATCCGAACGCAGCCTGAGTCCTAGCACGAGCGTGGGACACACACGCGGCATTGACACGTGGCGAAACATTAAAGATTAATTATAGGCTGTGAACTCCACTATGCGTATAGTAGAGAAAAACAACTCTGGTCATTCGATTTGTACCCACATCGGTTCGGAATAAGCGAAATCAAGGCCTGCAGTTTCAATGTAGCACCCGGTTACATGTTACTTCACAAGGTTTCGTCATTTATAAACGTGTGACTAACGTGAGAATAAACCGTGATTCTTAAGCCATGTGCAGGTCGACCCGGAACGTGAGTGAGGTCCATAACTAAACCCACAGCAATCAATCATGCAACACCTCATAAGATGTTTGGTAGAGTCAACGAAGCGATCAGACCGGTAGCTGAATGAGAAATACGGAATTATTGATTGTAAACAAACCTTGGCAATAGGTTACGTCAGCGACCTGCTTTACTCTTTCACCGCATGATGCACAACATCAAATCAGTTCAGTGCTGTTAAGGGACGAACAACGACAACCAGTTTTGCTTGCGCAAAAGAAAATGATTCACGTTATCAGTTCAAGGTGACTTTTGGGCATACTCTCTTCCCGTTTATTCCGTTCAGTTGATGTCATTGTATTCACTGGTATTTACTGTGAGTGTATTTTGTAAACGGTCGAAGGGATAAAATCAGCCAACAGCCCTGATGAATTGGGAAAGTGAACTTAGTGGTTCAAATGTCAATGAATCGTAATTAATTTTTAAGTGTAACCGACAAGTTAGGCTGAACGCAGTCAACTTATTAGACAGTGCTTTGATTCCTAAAGGGTTGTCAAGGATCTGGTCAATATAAGTTGGGAACCGTTCACAATCGATCGTAAGCATACTTTTTAGCCAGTCCCTTACGAGTTTCAGTGTCGTTAGAGTTCGGCACTAACGTATGTCTTTGTCAGGACCGGTATTTGACTTCCGGACATGGTTTTCATAAATCAGCCGTGTCCGTTACGGCGCTACCAGCCCCACATCGAATATAGCCGTCTAAATGACCAACCATCCTCTTTCTTGGGTAAGGCTCAGATTATCCAATCATCTCCAGAGGAGATACAGTAAATGCTACATTGATTTCAATAGATGACCCTAGGGTCTGGGCTTCACAGTCAAGTTATAATCACGTAATCCCTACATCCCGCTGGACAATAAGCTGTCTGTTTTCAGACTATTCCACCAACTACCTTGTGATTCCTCCTACACACTAATGCGGCATTTATTAAATGCGTTTTTTCTCAATCACATCAAACATTATACTTATTTTTTACTATAATGTCTACACGCAGGGCGTTTCTTTTTTGTTTGTAACTAGCCGAGTTTTGCCAGCAACCTTAGAGACTATTGTTTGCGTAATCTGTGGACTGTATTTTTGTTGTTTTAACGTACTTTTGTGACCTCAAAAGACGCTCGGCCTGTAAAGTTGTTTATTGCGTGAAATCCTGTACAGGTTATGTTCAAACACAGTACTACGAACGCGTACACTCATTTGCACAATTGACGTGTATTCGCACACAGAGACAGCAGTACATTGTTCAATGCTCTGGTGACGCGTCCCCCATTGTGCGTACACATTGTTTCAATAGTCGCTTCTGGTCCATCGTCTTCTTGGCGTTCAGACCTTCCCTTTAGTTCATGAGAGTACGCACTATACTACTCACATACGAAGCCGCCTCTTATTTAACACATACATTTTGCTCCCTTTGTTTTGTTTTCGTGTATGTAACAAGGTCTACAGTTCATTTGAAGAGTGTATTCAGCTGAAAACGTAAGAATTGAATGTTATAAAACTCTTTGACTTGACTGTTTTTTCATACTGTTTGGCTACGTTTCTATTCATAATCTCTGTTTCCGTTCCTCAGGTCGTCCCAATGCTCCTTCTGGATCAACTGTCTCAAAGACTATAGGGGCACTGCAAGCTAACGAAAATCCACCACAACCGTCAAGTGTTACTCCTAGCCACAACACTAAACGGGCTGACCTTGTTCCTGCTCGCTTGGTCTCTATTCTGCCAGCCACTAATGCAACCTCTCCGATCCCCATCCCTAGTACCACTGCCAATCCCACCGTCATTGTTACCACTACTAATCCTACTCCTGCTGCTGCTGTGACTGTTCCGAATGCTACTCGGTATGGTAGATCTTCCGATGGTCGGACAACCTCTGTGGGTCGGATCAGTGGGCCTCGAAACGAGCCTCAGCGTATGGTCAGCAGCTCCTTAGTCACCTCGCGCCTGATGGTCAGCCGTAACAAATATCGTTGTTATGAATGTGGTCTGGTTTGTCACAAGCCATGTCTGTTGCGCAAGCACTACCGTACGCACTCGAATGTGCGACCCTACATGTGTCAGCACTGTGATGTGTCGTTCAAAACTCGTGGAAATCTAAGCAAGCACATGAAATCACGTGGCCACCATGACAGGTAAATATTTTTAATTAGGCGGCTGATTGCTATAATAATATGATTTTGCGTAGAACTAACTGACACCCGCTTCGACATCGAAAAGATTAAATCAAACTGCCCAATTAGTAACTGACAGGTGAAATGTGTTGTTCATATCCAACGAATGGCGAGTTACTCGTAGTGGATCCGGAATATTGAATGAGAAGCGAGAATTGTTGTGTCTCACACGTAGATATCAGGTACAGTTCGGCAGTGTTGCAGTAAGAACAAGTGTACTGCTGGAACAGAAAGCAACAGCAGGCGGGCACCACTGCAGTAAAACGGTAGGCTGTACAATTACAACACAAGCGTATTCAGGCCAAATCTTACCCTATTGATGTCACATTATTCGATCTGACCATATCTGGGCGTGTTATGAATGGCGAATCTTGCAAACGGGCCTGCCGCACAGACAGGCTATGCTGTCTGCGTGCGCGCATGTTGCGGGATCCGACAGGTATATACCCATATTTTCAAAGATAATAACGGATCATTAAAAAGTATTTCAAGTTGTACCACACCCACACTTGATCGCAGTCTTCGCATTCAGAGATGCCTTTCGGCTGGCTCACTTCAAAAGGAACCACCAGACTCGAGCTGTGCTCTTACTAGACCACATCAGTAGTGCATATCCTTGCCCGGATCGGAGTCTGCACTCTGACCGTTGTGTTTGTGGGGCTAGCGTGCTAACCACGACGACAGTAACCTCACAATAGGCATGACCGAATGATCAAATTCAAACGCCCAACCACAACTTTGTATGAGTAGTGTTCAGCCTGCCCGATCATTTCGAAAGGAGAATGTACAGAATCGCTCTGTTCTATCCAATCGATAACCCCGTGATCAGGACTTCTCAGTTAGGTTGAACTTACTGTCTTCATTGAACCAATAGAGAATGGTTTGTATCGTTAAAAAATAATACACAACCCTCGAATATACAAGTTTTTACCGTCAATAATTTGCACAAACGCTCATGTAAATGAACAGGGCCAAAACCGAGGGTGGATATAGCTAGACAGGTATAGCGAACGTGAGTTACGTCAGCCGCACAACGGGACTATGAGGTCCCTGGAAATTAAAAGACAAAACGGCGGGCGATCAGTGCTCGATTGAACGTTAACAGGAAGCTTGACGATATCTGCTAGGCCCAAAGCGTGGATGGTGGACTGGGCCGGCTTGGGAAGCTACACACAGGAAAGTAAGAAGTGGATGAACACACTGGTTGAGTCGATAATCTAGGGGATTCAGGCTGAATTTGAGGGTGAGTGATGAAGGTGGAACTTTATGGACGGGCAGACGTGAGAATCGAGAATCCGATAATAAGAGACCGAATTACCGAACAAGATAGGCTCCTTGTACGTGCCAGTGCAATTAATTGACCATTGAATGAGATTTCAAAGTCAGTTGATTTCATCCGGTCGTATGTAAATTGGATTACCGTTCACAACCCGACTCGCCTATGCAGAGAGTCAAGGTGGTTTTCTCCATTATCTTCTGAACTTTTTGGTCTCAGTAATTTTGTTCACTACGTATTGACCATGTTGGGAACAAATAGAATTGATAAACACAATTTTTCTCAGATGTGTTCGAGAACTCGGTCTTGTTCATGCACCTCTTGTGGTCGACGACGAAACACAAGTGGATCGCCAAGCACTAGAACGTCAACGTCAGCTTGTGTCGAAAAAGGACCATCTAAAGCGTAGTGAGATATGGCGATCGCGCTTTAGAGCGATCAGAGCGAACGCATCCGTGACATCCATTAATCGGGTGAGCCAAACTCCCACGATCACACGTGCAGCTGTCACTTCGGCGCCCGACAGCGATATGACTATGAATCGGATGAATGGAAAAAATGGTAACAGTCCTCTCCACCCCACTCACATCGTCTCTTCAGCAGATACGAAATCCCGCCCGATACCCACTGAGTCAGCCAGTCGTATTCCAGCTCCAAACGTGAACGCGGTCCATCTGCTTCAAGTGAGCGTCCATATCTCATCAAACTCTTCAATTTATCTAAAGCAATATGTCAGTCATGTTGAAATCGAGATAATTCCATACTGGTCTAGACTATTCTTCCGGAATTTTGTGTGACATATAGTATGAAATAATAGACCTGTCCGTACGAATATTTAAAACAGTATAACATCCCTATGTCTCCCACAGTTACCCGAAGGTTTATCGTCTTTGTGAGTGTGCATTATTTATGTCGTATTTTCAGGACCTCCCGCTGAACCTTAGTGTTCGGCCCAGACAACCGACCACTCTCGTGCAATATACCGCAGACGCTCCGAAGCGAGGGACTTCTTGCATCGACACTGAACCGAATGAGCCGTCTGTTGTGAAAGATTGGTCTACATGCGCACGAAATGAATCACCTGTTCCCGATACAGAGGCGATGATTCGGTCAGCAGTTGCAGCAGCTCGAACGTTGAGCCACGAGCAAGTCACTATAAACTCCAACGCTGTTTTATCCGAGCCAATGCGGACATCGATCGAGCAAGGTATGTGGTTGTATGCCAGAAGATTCACTAGGAACCTTACTGAGTTCCATACTTATTTCCAAGTTTTGTCAACCAGTATCTTGCAGTTATTCGATATCATACCAATGGGGTATAGAAATGCTACTCAGGTTACACAACCAGGTTTATTCTGAGTGAAAATTACAGTTCCTGTTATTTAGTCAACTCTAACAGTGAGCGAATATGCTGGGCTGTCATCTAGTCCGTCGGACACATTCAACATTAGTGGAAGGACAACACATCACAATGACCTTGACCAAATAGGTGATTTTCATAGGTAAGGGAAGTTATATTTTACCAATTTGTTCCCTAAAGAGTTTCAGGCTGATCAATGATTTGGTCGTGTGTTGAAACACTAAACTGTTCGTCAGGAATTGCACCCTCGTTGAAACATGACTGGCCGTAGGTACTGTAGTCTCCCACTTTTTTACTGCGGCTGGCCATTTTAATCTGGATTTCAACTTGGAGAGAAGTCCTAGTCGAGGGGTCATCGATCGGAGTTCATAGACAGCAACTGTGTCTCCTATCGAGACGATCGGGCAACCTGATCATTACTGACAAACGAAAGTGGTTGAGTGTTCACATATGATAGTTCAGTCGTGCCTAATGTGAGGTCAATGGCTCAGTGGTAAACAGGGTTGCCTCATGAACAACGTGGCCGGAGTTCTAGTTCTGACAGTGGTATGGATATGTACTACTGACGAGCTGCTCTAATGAGAGCGAACTCGAGTCTAGTGCTTCTTTTCGAAAGGGGCCAACAGGAAAGTCCATGGGAATGCGACAGCTACGATCGATTGTGGGTGATTTTCAATCTATATGGAAACCAAAATCCCCTACAACTTATCAGTAATTTTTATCTCTGTTTTGTCCACAAAGACGTACTTGTTTGATTTTGAAGTAAGCATTGTGATCTTTTCCAGTCGGTCCTTTTCGAAAAAAAGCACTAGACTCGAGTTTCGTTCTCATTAGAGGTCGTCGGTAATGCATATCCATACCACTTTCGGGACTAGAACTCCGGCCACGCTTTCATGAGGCAACCATGTTGACCACCGTGCCATTCACCTCACATTAGGCACGACCGAATTATCATATGTGAACACTCAACCACTTTCCCTTGTGAGTAATGATCTGGCTATCTGATCGTCTCGATAGGAGATACAGTAACTGTCCTGTTAACTCCAATCGATGTCTACTTGACTAGGACCTATGTCCAAGTTGAAATCATTAATTTGGTGAGCGGAATTTTATTACTGATGTATGGTAGAGGATTTTTCCCCCATATAGACTGAACATCACTCACAGTTGATCGATCAATTGTGTGATGTTCAGTCTTACACTCTGTAGTATTTACCGTTTAATCTGTTGTTCAGAAAAATAACTGAACCTCATGCGACCTTTCTATTGGAAGTACATTAAGTTGATATGCATTCTTGAGAAAGAAAACTTTTCATTCACATTGTTTGACAAGGAGGGAGCAGGAGCGATTAGAATCGGTTAGTTGATCTGACCCTATCATGAATAGAGCATGACTTGCAACTCGCTGCACTTAATATATACTGTGGCCGAGTTGCCACACACACTCCCAAGATAAACGAAACAGTATGTGGGCATTCTCGAAGAGTAGGTCTTTGTGCACCAAAAGAAATGACGATAAAGTCCAGGAAAAATTAGCACACTAGGAGAGATACGTGGACTGTAAGGTCACTTTACCCTGTAGGTGTATCCTTGCGATGGATGAATCGCTCACTCACACGGCACTTTTACAGGTGCGCTGGCTGAATACCCAGTCACTCAAGACAAATGAAATGACCTGTCATTATTAGCTTCTCACTACTGGTCGATCAAATGACTGCTGAATGCCACTCATCCAACCAGTCATCAGTTCGCTCTACTCAGTGTAATTCCGTCGAGTCCAGCTAGCTGACCGCCGAAGGTCACGAACTGGCAATCCATTGGATTGTAAAAGATGAACTGACGAACCGTGATTTCATTACGAAAAATTAGATGAAGAGTACACGCGTATAGACTCGAGGGTACGCGATCCAACAGTAGCATCTGCGTTCCCACGATTCTAAGCGATATTGCTTCAGTCCATATACGACCTGCTATGTGGTTCACCGGAGGGATCGAGTTAGTCTTTCTGTGCCTCGCCGTCAACGATTTGAGCTACAGAGACCTCACTATCTCGATAATGACTGCATATTTCAAGATGATACTGTGACAAGCCGATAAACTTCTGTACATAAGTTTAAGCCAACTTACGACGAAAATTTTGTTCTTTTCATGCGAATTAATGCTCTTTGCGTTGTTCATTTTTGTACAACTGTATGCGATCCATTCTTAACGGTCAGGAACCTGACTAGAATATACTGTGGCTCGAACCACCGCTCACAACAACAATGACGTGGAATAATCTAGAAGAAATTACTGAAAAGGATAAAAATAGATGAACCAAGGCTGAATAGAACTGGAAATGGTGTGAATACAACCACATCATCGACTGCGGTGCGTTGCCATATCGGACTGTGTTTCTAACCCGCGTTTTGAGTGAGCACATTGGCCCCAACTAGGTAGGCGACTCCTACCCATTCTACCCAACAGATCAGTCACGGACTTCATATTTCATAAACACACAGTTACCCGTTCACCACACAGTTCTACCCAACCGTTGATGGTCTTAGTGAGTAATGCTAGGTACAGAGAACGCTCAGCGAACATGTGAAAGTACGTGGCCCAACCATCACAGACTGTAAAGCCTGGTTAGTTGACCAGTTGGTCGCGATACGTTAGGATATTGTGTCTAGTCCAGAGGACAGTGCCAGATACAGCGGGTTCGTACGAAAATCGTTTAATCGAAGAATGAATGGTGTTTAGCAAAGGCCGCCTAGGTGATCGATGCTGAGGAGCGATTGCAAGTGTGTAAAATCAGAACCAGAAGCAGATGCTTGACATAATTGGATGCATAAGGGACCCAGCTTAAATTGCCACAGACACTGGATGCCTACAACGTTCAAAACAGCTGAGGTGATAACAGAGGAGTATACCTTATAATGTGTAATGGGATTTTTTTATTGAATACTGTGAATAACAAATTTGGTGTGAAAATACAGACTGTCTGTCTTTCGACTGCTCAAAAGCTTGTTGGACATTCTGTTTACTCTACCTCGTTTCCACACACTTAACTGAAATGAACAATGCTTAGATTATTCGTCTTTTGGCCTGTAGCCCTCGCTACACAGAGTGGGTTGATGAGGACGCTAGGTGAGATGGCGATTAATCGGTCTCAGCGGTGTGAACGTTATCGTTGTTTGACCAAGTTGTCTGTGAATTTGGTGCACTTAGTGCGACGAGGAGGCAATGAAAGCCAGAAAGAAACTCTTTCTAGTTACGTCTTACTTTCACTTACAGCTCGCCTGTTTGTTTGCAAGGTGTAGGCACCTTGATATCCAATGTTTGAATATGGACGTGTCTATTTTTTAGTAGTTAGGTCCTTTCTCTTTCCTCCTTTTATTTTTTCTTTTCCTTTTATGTACAGGTTTGCTTTTTTCATGGTTGTATAACAGTGCGAACCACTAGCCTATTGTTGTCTATGATGATGATGGTGGTGATAAATGTTTGTCAAGGTATGACCTTCTGGGCCCATAATTTTGCAGTCAGCACGAACACATTCACCTATGGTCCCATAACTCCATGGTATTCGTTAGGGTGTAACACGTTCATTCGAAGATGGTCAGGATTTATGAAAATGTGAAAATGAATCATCAACTTATGTTGCGGTTTATCAAGAAATTTAAGGAGGCTGACAGTATATTCAACAAAAACAGATCCCACGGACTTCCTGTGACATCCGACAGAGGTATTCGACTGATAATACGCTTTGTGCATTGGAGTTGAATTACTTCGGTAAGAGAGATTAACCACAACCTCGTTCTGTGTAAAAACGAGGCTGTTGCGACGAGATTGATGCGAGGGCACAGTCAGTGTGCAGACACACATGGGAGTAGCCCATAAAGATTTCCTGTTCTTTTCAAAATGTGCAAAGAAAAACAGCTCGAGTTCCCTCGTGAATGTAAGGGTGAAAGTAAAGCTTTCTAGTCAAATTGGGCTGATGAAACTACCTTTAAGTTGTTGAAAGCCTCTGAATTCCAGTTACCCTGGCGATGCTGTGATAGAGCATTCCATCTACACTACAACAGTTACACAAACCAAGAACTAGAGGTTGCTGTTGTGGAAACAAATTGAAACCCTCTCATTTCTTTGCAAGGCCGGTGACCAAAGACATCATTCGTGGGGGGTTTTGTTCCACACAGTATCACACGAATTGTTTCAGACTTACCGATTGATCAGGTGGTCTTCCAGCCGGGTGATGAGTTCAAGCATATATGTAGTAATCGTACTCTTGGGACTAGTAGCAGGCAATGAACCAAGTTGAGCAGTAAGAATAGATTAACGGGAGTTGTGGATACACTTACGACTTCATTTTAGTTCGGGTTACGCGCACTTTTACAGGCAGCAATAGGTAAAGCAATTGGTTAGGAAATGTGAGAAAGATAAGTGTCAATCACACTGTCTTCTCCCGGTGTTTGGATCGCAGAGAACTCACTCGTGTGATCGGTGTCGGCAACAAGATAAGCAGGACACTCCTGATTGGCTGTAATCCTGTCATCAAAGCCGATGGATACATGGTCGTAACGTGCTGCAGTTTGCAAACTGGTAGCCCGCAGCCTGCGACCACCAGAATACAGCCACGACGGTTCGCCACTTTTTCGATACGATATCCTTTTCGCAACTCCCTTGGCCGCCACAGGATTCAGATCTGAAACCTAACAAGTATGTCTGATCCAGCTGATGGGCATACTCTTGGAAACACGGTTTCAGTGCATACAGATTGTAATAATAAATTTGAGATGAGACTGATAATCCGTTTTTTAGCAGTCTGCACAACAGCGCACCAAAAAGGATAACAGACGTAATCAAAACGGATAGGTTCAACACTCCATTACTGACTGACCCAATCTCCACTTCGAGTAAAGATTGTTCGAAAATTATAAGCAAGCGAAAACTTGACAACGCTTGTACCTGTTAGCATTCGATTAAAACCTGTAGTGTACCGTAAGCACCAAAAAGCAGTTCGTAAATTAGCTCGTCTGTTGTAACGAGTAGACTAAGGGCGAGCAAAAGGCACATGAAAGTATAGACACAAAGTGAAGCGATAACATGATTGAATGCGCGCATTGATTGTCCCGAATAGGCAGCCGCGTGATCGGTCAAGCAAGTCAGGAGGAAATGACACGCTGATGCGACAGGGCGAGCAGTTGGCCAATGTTGGAGTGAACAGAACGCACACGTGGACAATCTGCGTACAACGCACCCAAGGACAACAAAAACCATCCTAACTGCTATAAAACCGACTGCTTTTGTTATCTCTTTACAGAACCTTAGCGTCGTAATCCTACGCTGGATTAGTCTTATGCAACCAACAATAGCAAACGTATGCTGACGAGTTGAGAACAAGTAACGTGCTCTTCCCTAAGTCCGAGACGATTCGAAATTTTTAACCGACTATGATAAACCGTGTTGCTCAACAGTGTCAAATGTGTGTTGTATACGTGTAGATCATTTGCAATGCCAACGCGTTCACCTCGCATCCGATTGGCTGATAACGCCCGTGTAATACGTCGCAACTATGACTAACTTGTTCACTGATTTAATATCCCCTATGTACGTCTGCTGACCAGATTGCATACATACTAGTTTACGCTCGTAATCGCTGCCTTCCGTTCTGACTTACGATACAACGTATGGCGTCGCCCTCAATGCTCACTTCAATGAATGCACCTGCAACATTTTGGATGGATCCAGCAGTATTTCGAACGCCAGATTCGTTGATTACGTGGAAAATGACGTTTACGGATTACTTGGATTTGTTCAATGTGTTCAATCCATCGTTGGACTTGACAGAGTCAACTAAACTAAAACTTCTCCGTAATCATCTGGACACTGAAGGGCAGACACAGTTTGACATTCATTCTCTGTGTCATAAAACCATTCTGGAGGATGCTTTAAACATTATTGACAAAATACGCCTTCAGATTGACTTTTTC
>LUCH01000971.1:0-36269 GCA_013368495.1 Paragonimus heterotremus
GCTCTTGTCTTTTCTCTATCAGGTCGGGTCGTAACAGGTAGACTCGGCCGTCAAATTGTCGGTAAGTCTTCATGCAGAGCTCCACTAAGTGAATCAATTCTTTTTGGGAAAGGTTCACCCTAGTGCGGAGGCTACTGTCCTCATTTATCAGGAGCCCCGAACTTTCTATAGAAAGTTCCTTCGGTATGTTAGTGAAAAGCGACATAACATCGAAAGAAACCAGTGCATCGTCTTCTTCCAACTCCAGGCCCTTAATCTGTCTCAAGAAGTCAGTCGAGCTGTTTGCATCATGATTATCGTGTGGTAAACATGGTCGGAGACTACGAAAAATAAACTTCGCCAGTTGGTTGTTCGGGACCTTCCTGGATGCAACGATTGGTCTCAATAGTACTTGATCCTTGTGGACCTTTGGTAGCTCGTATAATCGTGGCACGGGTCCCTCAGTAGGTCTAAGGTATTTAGCCTGTTCTGTAAGTGATTTCTTTCTCTTGAGACCTGTCACAGTTTTGGTCACTCGGGCCCTCAAACCTTTTGTAGGTTCTCCTGTGACATGTTCGTACGTTGCGGAGTCGTGTAAAAGATCGTTCACTTTGTCTTTATAATCTTGTCTATTCACTACGGCTATGGCGTTCCCTTTGTCTAGGGGTAGGATGACAATCTTGTTTTTCTTAAGGATCATCAGTGTATTATTTTCATTGGCTGTTAAGATGCTTGTTGGTTTTCGACTGGCTAAGTGCTGACACATCTTTATCCTGACAGAAAGATATATTCTCTGAAGTGAAAGTGGTTTCCACTGGGTGTTCTACGACTTTGTATGAGTTCGACTTTATCTCTCCTGTTGCTCCGTTACACATTTTAAGGCCTCGCTCTATCGTCCATCTTTAATTTTGTTTAGCTTCTTTGGAAATTGGGCGTATGTTCCACTGGCTATTGTGCACACAGTTGCGCTCCATTTCGACTTGCCTGCTGGTTACACGGTCTTGTCAGTTTTCAAGTCAATCCAGTGCAAAAGCGGCTTTAATCCTCAGCGACAAATGTGTGCAAGTTAGTCGGCTTCCTTTCTTTACTTCTTATCGTTCGCTGACTCACTTGTTTGTGTTTAGCGATTAAGATTAATTCAAACATCTACAGGCAGAACATTGCGGGTCCTGGTCGACAGTGGTGGATGTTCCGGATTTCAGTACAAATTTGAAATGGTTCAATCTCCGACATCGGATGATCAGTAAGTGTTTTTTTATCCCAATGTTTGTGTTTGGTAGGCCTTCTGATACAACTTCTCACTGTTCTCTCCGTTTATTCAGCATCATCTCACAGGACGACGTTCGAGTGATTGTGGACGACGTCTCACTCAAGTTGCTCGAAGGGGCCACGATTGATTACGAGGATGAATTGATACGCAGTGGCTTCCGTGTGACCAAAAATCCACAAGCGGAGAAAGGGTGTTCTTGTGGTGTATCGTTTGCTTTGAAAATGGACTAATGTCGTTCGGAAGCGGTTATCGCATTTTTGTTGACTTTCACACAAAGGCTCATTAACTAGATCATTCAGCCCCCTTGTATCTTTGCCGCGTACAGTCCGTCCTTTTTAGTCGTAGATTCCTTTATTCGATTCATACTTTGCTGTTCCTTCGATCTCCAATAAAGGCTACAGACGGTTTATCAGTTTTCAATCACTCGTTTTTCACAAATCCCTCAGCTTAACCATTCCTTTTCATGTTTAGCATGAATGTCGATACGGTCGACACCCAGGTGATTCTTGCTTATCCTCCATCACAAAAGGAGACCGTTGACACTTCGGAGTTTGTCGTTGCGGTTGAACCAATAAACAATGAATCGAACTACACCCCCGTCACTCAAGTAGTTCCATTAAATTCGTTGACTTCTGCTGACTGCTGTCCATCTGTTGTGTGTGATAACCAATTTTCTTCTAAATTGATAACACCGACCGAGGCTTTCAATTTCGTGAGGTCTAACGATGCCCACAAATCAGACGGTTTGGAGTCACTCATCACCAATACGGAAAAAGAGCGTAGTAGCAAGCACCTACTTGATCCGGTAATGATACAGGAGCCTAGTGCGAACATAAATGAGAATACCAACGCGAATGTAACAGAGCATTTTATTGAGCCGCTGGAAGACTCCTTCCAGACCGTCTCCTACTGCGTCCCTGATTGGTTGTCACGTTTGCCACATCTGGTTGCGTTTGCCGAAAAAGACTATCATTTGTCAAAACCTTCGAATTCTGTCGAAAATTATCTTCGCGGCTGTTTATGGTTAGTTCATCAACGTCGGTTAAATTATTTGAAATCAAGTCATTTGAGGTTTCATTTTGCTTGTGACAGTTTCATTGAGTAGATTGCGCGATTTCTTTGAGCAGTGTTCGTGTTATTCTGACAGTCACTCTTATTTAGTTCAATTTTGACTCGTGGTAACTTTTAGCGTTAGCAATCACCTTTCGTTTTCGAAAGGCAAACGCACCAGAAGCTCATCGAAACCCAGTTGCGACTGTTATGTGCAAGGGGGCAGTTAATTTTACAATCTAACTTTACTTGATTAGTTGAATGGATGCAATAATGCTTTGTCCAGGTAGCAAGCCTACGTAAGTTATTTTCGTGTCTTTGTGACAATGATACCAATTATTAATACCATATGCAGTGGCAAACGCGCCACAGTATGTGGAAGGAGGAAGACTGGGGGTCGTATAAAGTAAAGAGGGAGGAAGATTTTGAAAGAAAAAATACACAGATACACAGTGCTGTTCAAAACAAGCGCCACTGGCTTCCGTTCTTCGTCATAGCAATAAGTATCTTCAAACAAAAGTATTGCTTGTCTTCATTACCCCAACCAGGGAGCCGGAAACATCTTATCGGAGTAAGTTTTAGTGTCAGTGTTTTAATGTGCCGAACATAAGTCATACGATAACCGTTAGACTACCGCTGTCATCCTAACTCATCTCTCGCACGGCGTTTGCAACAACTGTCACCGATCAGTTGATCTCAGGAGTCACGGGAATTTTCACGTGTTCCGATCGGTTCGATGTAGGTTCGGGCGACCTTACGGTATCCAGCCGGTATGTGCCGTACTGCGTTTTATAAGAGTAAACGACTAATGGCGTGTAAGTTTAAAACCGTGATTACCAAGCTCGTGTGACTAGATGTCGTTTTAGCTTTTCCGTCGTTTGAATGTATTTATTAGTTTGTTATTACCATTTATAAGAAGTTCGGTTGGGCTCCCAATTTTTAAACGCGCTAATGACTTTGATACTTGACAAGTTGTTCTACTCTCATGAGCCCTTGTGCCATTTCTGCAACCTTGTTGTGCACGCTTTTGTAAGACCTTCCAGCGTCTTCACTTCACTTTACGTTAACACTTAGTCGAACAAGCGACTATCGTTTTTCGAGACACCTTTGGTTTTTCGTTAAATTTCATCCGATTTCTTTAGAGTCGTGTTCGGTTTGCTGTCTGAAATGTGCAGTTTTAGGGAGTTCTAGTCAACTTGTACAAAACCTGAAGCCCATTATGTTCACTACCGGTATGCTGCTTGCTCGGTTGTTGTTGATTTTGCCAAGCTGGAGATTGCTCTGTAGTACACTTCCTAATCATCAGCAACAACATTCGGTTATATCTTGAACTGACTGAGGCACCTGTATTTCAGTTAAAACAATATGTTAGTAATATACCCTGTGCAACATTGAGCTTTAGTTGTTTTTTCCCTTGAACATTCTAGACCAGAATAGTTTAATAATACGAAGTGTGATCGGCTTATTTTGCTGAATGTCGACAGTGTCGCACAGGCGTTGTTATGCCCACTGATATTGTTTACGTTTTACACAGATTGTTGTAGTGTTCAAATGCTGTGAAGCAGTCGTTGGTGGGACCGCTAGTTACGTATGAACTGGGTGACCGAAAAAATGATGCATGCGAGAGTGTTTGTTCGTGGATAGCGTGTCACTTAACCTTAGTTTAATTAGTGTAGATCTGTGATTTCGGTATTTGATGATCTTGTGAAAGTGTGATCTTTTCGTTCCTCTCCTACCACAGTCTATTTCTGGTATATTTCAGGTCTCCTGACGGTTCTTGTATTTTGACCAACAGTCGAGACAATGTTCTGCGTCTGTTTAATCTGCCGACTGTATTGTTGATGACTAGCTCGGAATCTGATGAGGCGGAAATCGAGGAAATGGTACGTGCAGTCCGCTGACAAGTTGACGTTTCAATTCTCTGTCGTGTCAACTCACTCCAAAACTGGAAGTTCTCATTCCTTTCTAATTCACTAACACAGTATAACTGTCGTGTCTGTCCTATGCACACGCATGAACCATGAATCCGTGTTTGGCTAGTGCTCTGCTAGTACAGTGGTAGCTGTCTCCTAGTAAATTTGGGACAAATAACCGAACAATGAGTTGCTCACAGTCGGCTTCAGTAACTCAGTCACCTCTTGCTTGTTTCGGGCAACACTCTACCTGTCAAATTGAATCATTGGATGATAATATAGCGCATGAGCATGACCGTACGACCCGATTTTATTGATCTATACCTGTTACCAAAATATGACCCATTTATTCGTATATGTGTAGGTTGCGATTACGTTTTGGGGCACTTATTAGTGAACGCTGGTGTTGATATATCTCGAGAACTGGGATAGTCTCCCCACAACATTTTGCAGTCGGAGCTCGGGCTGAATTCAAGTTTGTGACGGTCGACTGCTGATCTTGAGTGTTCTAAACGGGGTGCGACAGGGTTGTCCAACCTCTTCTATCTTGTTTGGGCCTGTACTACTCCAGATCTTAGAGCACGACCTGTTCAACCTTGTCTCTAAAGCCGTGAGACTTCTGTACACATAAAACACGTTTACTATTGGCTCATTTTGTGGGGAGGCTTGAGTGGAGATCCTGATTCGACTGTGGTAACTGGTGTGGATGACAGAGAACATCCGCCTCTGCAGAAGTCACGCGATAATAATGCTAACATTCAAGGAAGGATTGGCGGGGCTTTTGTGGAAATAACAGGGGGATTAGCTAGATCAGTCATTACGAGAAACCTGACGTCTAGTATAACTCGTCGATTCATTGCAGCTCAGGAGCAGACTTTAGGGAAGAACATATACGGTTTTGTCCTGAACGAGGATGTGCTGATCTAGTTTTAATTCTTCACCAAATTCGGATGCAGCATCATACGTATTACCGGTCAAAAATGGCCGTTTCTTCGACTACAAAGATATATTCGATTCAGTGGTGCGATCTACATTCATGGGGTCGCTTAAACGCAGGGATGTACCCACCAGGTAGGTGAACATACTGTTGGCGTTTAATTCATATACTTCAGCTCAGGTTAGGTTTTACAGTGAGCTGTCTGATAGTTTCCACATCAAGAACGATGTATATCATGGCCGCCCATTTTCACCACTTATTTTATTTTGTCATAGCCGAACTAATGGAGGACTGTCGGGGACGTGGACCTCTTGCCTGGTTGGAGACTAATTGCTTTTGACTATGCTGGCAATACTACGTTGTTTGAACATCTTCGACCAGCACAGACCATGTTAGACGTTATTGTGCGCCCTGCTAAATACTTCGAAATGGATTTTATGGTCTCAAAATGCAAAATGTTTTTGCGGAATACGTGGATCTGATTATGGATAATGAGGTTACAAATACTGTTGATCACCGACTTTTGTACTTAGTAAGTTATATCAGCGGTGTCGGAGGTATACATAATGAACTAGAAGCTCGTATCCCAGTGATTAGGATGATGTTCGCTAATCTAGGACACCCATGATGACAGAGAGGTATCTCTCTTAAACTTAAGGGTCACATGTAAGGCGATTGTGTCGGTTATGTTAAGTTACTGTTGAGAAACCTGGCCGCTCCGAGTGGAGGACGTGAACTGTATTCAGGTTTTTGACCATTGACGTTTGCATTTAATCGACTGGAGTGAGTTTCTTCTGATTCAACAGAGCTTATAGAACAACGTACGTTCTTCTCGTGACTCCGAAGAAGCCAAATAGATGTCGAAATCATTTTTATCGGATTATGGACGTGTACTGTCCTTCCTGATTCTAAGTTGCACTGACCGTCTACAAGTTGTTAGTGAGACTATGTGCGACAAAGATGGCTCACAAATTTACGGTCCGTTGCAGCGACTCGACGGATGGACTGAAAACCTTATGCAGCTTACTATTGTGAGCCATGGCGTTCTTGACACTGCTCCATAGGAAACCAGAGTGGCCTTGGAACGCAGACTAGTAAAACGTAATAAAGCCCCCGGTCCTCATCTCGTTTAAAAGATTGTAGTGTTGCACTTTTGAGTGAAATTACCACTCTGGTCCGTTCCGTACTAGTGACTGAAGGGGTACCTCGTGACCTGGACTTATCAACAGGCATTCCTTAAAAGGGTGCCGGGACATCCTGTCTCAACCACAGGAGTATTAGCCTTGTCTCTATCGCAGCCGAAATGCCCACGGGTTTTATAATGCCCCAGTTTCTGAAACACGGAAGTAACCGTACAGGGGAGCAAGTTGTAGGTTTCTGGACTTTTTGCGGATGTGTCGATCATATCTCCACTTTACGACACTGCTTTTTTTGAGCCGGCAGCCCTTATGTTTTATGGACCTAAATATTGCTTGTGACTCGATTGTCAGACACACCCTTTGGTGCTGTCTCCGTCGCAGATAATCCTGGGTGAAGTATGTCAGTTTGTTTAAGTCGTTTTATGACCGCCGTGAGTGCAGAGAGCCATCTTGAGCGTTTTCCGCCTCAAGTGGTGTACGACAGAGGTGTCTGACCTTTCTTCTTTTCAACTTTTTGGTGGACGATATTCTGGAAGGAGCACACAGAAGTCTCGATGGACTCGGAGCTTCTACCAGGTGGTATGATAACCGAACTTGAATATGCGGGCGACACTGCTTTACTTAGTTCCTCTGTAGAGAACATGCAGACGATGTCGAATTGATTAAGTTATATAGCTGTTGTGTATAGTGTGCGGTTCGTACCTTCAAAATTCAAAGTATTGGTACAAGATTGGATTGGCATTGATGCTTTCTTAATTATTGCTGGCAGGCTGCTGGAGACTCAGTCGCTTCATCTACCTGGGTAGTGTCATTTCGTTAGCCTGTTTTGTTGTTGATGAAGTCTTTACCGAAAACACCTTTTTCATCTGTTAGTCGGTGTCTGGTGGGCCGTTTGTGTGAACAACGCGACAGTCCGTCGGTTCACGTTTGGGAAATATGCGGGTTCGCGACCGGTAACCGATGTAGTGAAAATGTACAATCTTCTTTAATTTAATCATGTACCTCGTATGCCGATGGATTGTCTGCCTCACCGTGCATTGCTCAGTGGCTGTTAATGAATTGAAGAAAATGCAGGGTGGCCAGAAAATGACGTGGTCACGGGTTGTGAAGGCGTTGATCGTTCTGCTGAGCGAGTTTCGTGGATGCCTTCTACCTAGCGGGGTGTTCGCGGCCATCCACACCATTAGTTGAGAATACCCTCTGACGTGAAATTTTGTCACAGTCAGTGGGGAGCTGATGTTCGCAATTTGTTGACTATTTTTCTACTCTCTGAAGCTCCATTTTATTTCCTCGTGCCCTTCTAGATTCCTTCGCACTTGCTTATTACTCTTCAACTTCATGAACCATCATCAGGACCAATGTCAGCCTGAGCCGTTGTATCCACGAGCACGACACAAAGCAGTAGATGATGGTAGTGCTTAGACTGGAGGTTTACTTATGGTGGAGTCCGTCCGTTGTCAGTACCTTCTTCACCCTTTAGATTAGGACTACGGCTGTCGTTCTGACGAGCACCCTGTTTTGACTATCTCGTGATGTACTTCATATCCTGCACGATCAGCTTACTTTTTGTATGCACTGACCCATATTTACCTGTTAATGCATCTCTAGTGATTATCCAAATAGTTGCATTCTACGCGAAGATGAGCGTAATTCAGTTTGTATCATACACGAAGTGTTTCGAAATACTTTTCTGGTAGCCAAACAAACAAAATCCATGTGTACAGCAAAATCCATTATTGTCATTCGAGGATGTTGTTGCGAATGAAACGGTTGAACCTGATTAGAAACTGGTCAAAATCGGGAGTGCATTGTGAATGTTCGTGGATACTCCGGGTTCATCTCGTTTCAGTAGAGTGATACACCGCCTGATTCGTTTTTTGCCTCAGATCAGATATCACATCAACCTGGATAATCATTTACAAAAAGAAGCGTGTCATAAACAACAAAGCATGATGAGATACTTGTTAGTTTACAGCACCTGGACGTTACAGCACATCTACCTTACACATAGCATACCTGGTTACCTGTCTGTTTGTATTGCCCTCAGACAAGCTAAATGTTCAGTTGGCTGTCTCCCAATAAAATTGTAATTTCTGTGAATAATTCGCCGGATTTAATTTTTCTACCATTTTTATTACTTGGTATCTGCTGCCATGCGATATTTCAGGTCACACTTAGGTTGAACGCTCTCACGTTACCCATAACGAAATAGAATTAACAGTGGCAACCGTGACTGAAACCCGCGACCGTACAGTTGGTGATAGGATATCCTCATCGCCAAACATTCATGAGTTGCGTTTTTTATCACCCATTCTTTTACCATCATTCCATGGTCTATCGCTTACATGTTCGGCCGTTACCGCTCAGGATGACGAGATTACTCTGCATTCTAGTGTTCGGTTGTCGATATCTGAGCTTAGTCGTACTTGCCAAGTGGCACCAGCCGTTTAACAATGGCGACGTTTACGAGCGTCAGTTTGGTACCGAAAGTGGGACAAACTCAGATATGTATGAATCTAGATGGTTGGGTCGTCAGCAGCGGATACCAAGTAATCATTAGATTGGTAGGTTGGAAGAGGCTGAAATTGCTTATATTCATCTGATTCTGTGTCCAGTAGTCTAGTAATAATAATAAATACAGAGTGCACTGATCTCAGTATGATTGCACGTGGAAGTCGATTGTTATTAAAGTGTGAATGCACAAACCATTAGGGAAGAATAAGGTAACAACCACAGTTTATGGAGAACATAGCGAACGTACCTCAGCATGCAGAAAAACAACTGACTAGAAGCATCTATGAACGGTTGAAAGTGTGTTCATCTTGCGAAATTGATTTTGATGGTTATGCAATATGGCATTCAGGCTGGGTCTCCTGATTGTGTGCGTCGAATCTACGCTCAAAAACATCTGCTGATGATGCCGTCACTATAGGTCCAGAGAGGACGTTACGGACTCATCATCGTCATCATCATCACTATCATCATAGACAGCCATACATCAGTGGTTCTCACTGATACTTAACTGCTACACAATCGTGAAAAAAACTGCACAAGAAGAGACCAGAAAAGAATAAGGAGAGGGAAATAGACCTAATTTCTGGAATTCAATATATCTACATTCAATTATTGAACATCAAGATACCTAAACCTTGCGAACACAACAAAGCCGTAAGTGAAAGTTAGGCGTCACCAGCAAAACAGCTTCCTTACGGCTTTCGTTGCCCCTTGACATTAAATGCACTCACTTCACAGACAACTCAGCAAAACTACGACAACACTCATGCTACTGAGGTTGATTGGCCGCCATCTCATCTAACGTCTCCAGCCACCGACTCTGTGAGTCGCTAGGGCCCCACTCAGGGAGACGATCCCGATCTACGGTGGACAACCCCTTCGTGAACAACTTCATTTCTATGCGCGGAAAATTATGTGGGTATGGTAGCTATGGGAGTGTTGTGGCTCGTTTTGGCGTTCTTTTTTCTTGCTTTCAGAACGAGAGCAATGCCGTCCGCGAGTTACAAGAGACATGTTTGAATATTCATTTGAAGGTGCGGACGTGCCAGCGAATTGTATACTAGTGAAAATTCCTCAGAATGAACTACCCCTAACGGCCTTACGCTGTGAACCGTTTATCAATGCTGCAGAGTGAACAGTAACAACAGGTTAGCCAGCATAGGATGCGTTTATCTCCCAGTTTGAGATTCCTGTGAGCCGCACAGTCCGTAGTTGAAGGAGTCAGAATAAACGACAGATGGTCGTGTCCAGTTGTGTGAACAATGCTACTGCTTGATTAAGTTATCTGTGATTTGAGGACAACCAATGTGACGAGGAGGTAAAAGTTACTGGGAAGTTGTCTTGCTAACATCGTCTCACTGTCATTCTTAGATTAGTTGTTTGTTTTCTGTATGTAAACATCTGAATACTGGTTGTTGAGATTTAGCCAGGGATTTCGTAACTTAAGTTCCATCACTCTTTTATATGTTATCTTCGAACTACTGCTGATTCTATGGGGTACATGACAATTACTGATCAGTATCAATCACTGGTCAGACTCATGGCTGTTATGATGGTGATGATCAGTCGCTAACATTTTACTATCGATCATACTATGACGCCATAAGTGTGTATTACGAACAGTGATAATGATAGCAGTCAATACTGTTTCAAGTAACATTCCAAAAGTTGGCGATTAACTATCGATTGTTAATTAGGAACTCACGGGTTGGCACTCCAACCTTTCGATAGCTGTGTAGGCACGGACGAATCTGTTCTTTGCCCGCAGCCTCTTGTACTTTCATTAAGACCACTATTTATTCATTGTAAGCTCTCATTTTGTGTCATGTGTTCATTTGGATTGATGTGACATCAATAACAGCAGTGATTCTCAGATGAGATCCGTTTAGGTTTACGAACTTGATCCCGTCGTTAATTACAATATAATATGACATTGTTTTTATTCATGTAATCCCGTTCTCTTTCTCTGTGTGCAGCATGCCGTTCTTAGTATGCGCGAGAATGAGCTAGTTTATGACTACGCTTGGTATCCAAAAATGCATTCCTCCGATCCGGCTACTTGTTGGTGAGTTTATTCGTTCCATTTGGAGTAGAGTGTGTGAACAAACACTCAATGTCGATGTATCCTAATACCGATTTCAACACTTTCAGAACGGGACCTGATAGGTTAATAACCAAATATTATGGTCAGTTGTTATTATATGGTCCATTTTATCACGGTACTCCTCAGTCCTACACAAATACGCGTTGATTACACTACCAACCTGGTGTATCTTCCCTGCACATCTATAAAAGTACCTTCATTTGTTGTATGACGTGCATCCTCGTTTGTGAACACTATAGTGTGTACATTTAAGAATAAAAGGACAGGTCAGCGCCAGGAAGGCGGTGGGGCAAAAACGACTGTTGGGACCGTGCTTATACTTATGGGGGATGTGCCACCAAGGCGACTGACGACGCACTGCTGCCAAATGTGTGGGGATACACGTCAACCATGCAAATGAGTGTACGCGTTCGTTGTTTCTATACTTTCACACAACTTTTAAGAGATTTTGCACAGGATACCTCTCGGGCCAAACGTCTTTTGCTGTCACGACTCACTTGTATGATGAACGGTGTCCTACTCACAGGAAGTGTTGTACAGAGAGAACCAGTTGACTAGCGCGTGAATGTTAACGGTGCCTAGAACATACCTAGAGATGTACAAAGTAAAATCTCGAATGCACGTGATTACTCTGACGATTCTTCTCAAGTTCAGTAATCGGATAAAACGATCAACCCAGTGACACTTGAGAGCACGAAGTTTTGTGTAGGCAATCAATTCATCTGTGCCTCCGTACGCGGTCCTTGACGTCTTCCTGACTGACGTTCATATAAAGCATGATTTAAGAGTCATCAAACGGTTTTCCATCGAACGAGTGTAAATTAAGCCCACTCGTTTCTAACCACCTATCGTGCAAGTAGAAACATCTTACGTCTCAGAGGCGTGATTTTTCCGGCCTATATCCAAGGCTTCCGACAATCGTCTGATCAATTATCCCTTTTACTTGACGAATGATAAAATAGGGATGTCTGACTTAGAAGCTACTGATCTTTCAACAGATGTGTTCCATTATGAAACATGGTTGCTGGGTCTAATGATTGATGAAATGTGCTATGCGATCAAGACCTTACACATGTTTGACTGGGTAACATGGACGAATCCAAATGCGATAAACGACAAACGCAAGCACAACTTGTTAGGGTTGTGTGTGTGTGTGAACTTGTGAAGTCCTGGACTTCTCTTCAGGTGGTTTGAACTAGTTTCTCATATTCTGCTTTTATCTCCTATTTTCTCATATCTAAGGGGCTATTTGAATTCAACGCGTTGACGACTTTTAAAAACCTGCGTTCTGAAATACAACGTTTGGAACATCGCCACCAGTTGAAGCCTGCTAACCTGGCCATGTTTGATGGAATCAGCATTGCATTTTTGTTATCAAGCCTTGTGTTGTGCTGCGAAGCCGAACACAAGTAGGAAGCAAATGAAACACACCACTCCGTGTCACGTATGTCACGATTGAGTGATGACTGCACCACTCTGTTTTATGAGAGGTTAAACATCAGAGTTGCCAGAAAACTTGAAGAAACTACCGAACCTGAATAGTGGAGGCTGACTAATTACTTGCATCACGGCTGATGCGAGTTATAAGATGATTATGGTGAACTTTCCGATTGCGCGCTAAGAAGACGTTTTTGGATAGTTCAGTAGTAGCGACAGGAATCATGAGCCACACGGTTCCTGTTTAGGTGTGCTACCTAATCTGTTAGATGACAGCATTTACCATGTGATTTAAAAGCCGAATACGTGTGTATCAAATGGTAGCATCAAACATACCAATTGATAACCGCCTGCCACATCGGATTGTTTACCGCTCTCTTCCCCGACACAACTCTCACGAAGATTGGTAGTAGCTTATCTTCTTCTGGTCAACCTTACCTCTGTCGTCCTCCAAGACGTTGGAGCCATCGACAACGCCGACCACCGACTCTTATTCAGGTTGACTCGAAGAAGATAAGTTTATACCAATCTTCGTAAAAGAGGTGTTGGGGGAGAATCAAATCTCCCGAAAATACCACTATGTTTACCTTCGGAAAAGTCTAACCCATTACTGTTTAAAGTGACCTTCGCAGTCGCCGTGGTCATGTACTTCTCAGGTCTTCGAACTGAGTGAGATAAAAAGAGCTCTATCCGGATACCAGTCTTCTGTGTTCGTGCGTTAGCCTCGGATAGTTGAGTTGGTGGGAAAATTACGAATCGGTCATGTATACTCCATAGTCCGTTGTTCATTACCGTTGATTGCCATTCCGTTATCCGCCATTTCGTTAACCGTTATTCTGTTATCGGTTTACGCGCTCGTAGTCCATAGATCCAATTACAACACTTTCCTTCTCCGGCGAACTCGCCCAAGCATTCTTGAGATTGTGTGCGCACAATGCAGAGAACGGTCAGCATGGGTTAAGGCGACTGTTCGATGGGGTCTATCAAGGTGTTCCAAAATAATTATCCTTTCGCATATTATTTGTTTAATCTGAAATCAGCCCGACTAACTCGGAATACGTTAAACGATCTCGATCTGTTGGATAGCTTATGTGATTAGCTAACCATTGCCCTCAGAATATGGATGTGCCCTCAATCCATCCATTCATGCTACATATGTATCACTCTTTTCTATTGTCTACTTTACCCAATATCGGTACATTTAATGTTCTAGCTTTTCAACCACAAGGCGTTTTCTCTAACCTGACATGAATTCACCGGTCAGTTGAATTGTTTCAGATTGTTCATACCAACTAAGACCAAACAAAACAGTAAGAGCTTGAGTCTGCTATCTTGTATCTGGTGGCCGGCGTCTTTTTTACTGAATAGTTTCCAGTTCACCCGAACATGGTGAGTCGTTTATGCCTTATATCGTTTCATCCACTATCTTGTTTCTTGAATTTCTAATTCTCATCCCCTAGTAAACGTTAGTCACATTGAAGGCCAACAGCAGTGCCCGAAACTGGCAGCACTAGAATGTGCCCAAATTGTCATGTTGTTTTTCAGAATTGTTGATTAAAAACTTGTGGAGCACAATGTTACACTTTGTTAATTTCCTTCATAGTATATTTACTACCCATATTTTCCATACTCTTACATTAACGCGGCTAGCAGCCTTACAAATCCTATCACTTTATGTTACGCTTTGGTCGAGATTCCAAATATCGCCTTCATCTACTTCGATTTTGCATCATCCGTACGCGGTCTGTTTGTATGTGACATTACGTGCACCACCGTCAATGTGACTGACTTTTTCCACTCGCAAAATAATCATATATATACATATGTGTGTATGTATATACAGTAGGATTACCGATTAACTTTTGTCGTCATATATATATATATATATATATATATATATATATATATATATATATATATCCAATTTAGCTACTAGGCAGTTCTCGACCACCATTTCTAGTAATTATTCTCGAGGTCCCGCAACAAATATATCTAAACATTGCAACACTTTGCCGGTAAGTCTCATCTCTTATAATTTAGCTTTAGGCCTCCCTCGTTCGTAGCCTAGATTTGGAATGCGGATTAACACACGTGCTTTCAACCTTCACAGTCTAAAACAGATAGGCCGCTCTCATACAAACGTTAGACTGGTTGAATGTCGATGTCTGTTGTATTTCAGAGACTAGAATCCAGCACAGTAGTCAACGTATGGAACTAAAAACGCCTTCACTGTCTATTCGATACTGATTATACACTTCAGGTGACTGCATGACCGTCGCTACCGATCAGGCTGAAGTTAGTATAGTCGTTAACACGACGGCCGCAACTGCATTGGCAGATTGGATTCTTGTTGACAATAGACTTCATGCCGCCCACTTAGTAGGTTTTGTCAAGAGCAATTGTAGACGTCAAATCTTCAGAAACTATTTCACTATGTCTGCCTATGACCCAGCTGACTACGGTGCCGTCGGTATCAGGGACGTCTTTTACTCGGATCTGTTCATTCTCATATGGTCTCTTATGTGGTCATGTTAGTTGGAGTTATGAGTACTCAGGTCGGCAACCTTAGTAAGACCGAGTCTTGCATAGGTGGCAGGTTTGAGATAGCATCACACCGCTCGGATAATGACGGGCGACTGTTACAGCTATGCGCTGAGCATAAGCTAATTTTAGCCATCACCAGTTCTAAGCATCGTTTGCGTCATTGTGATTGGCGCGCCTCTCTCCAAATTGGGCCTGATCTCTGATAGACCACATAGGTGTTAGTTATAGATGGCGAGGTTCCGTTCAGGACTACCGTTCTTATTGGAGCACCTACTCGGATTCAGACCATTCGTTGGTACATTGCCGTTTTGTCCTTACTTTTACTGAACGAGGACCTCACCGACAACAACGGCTGGCTGTTGAGAAACGGGCTATGCGGTCGGTGATGCTCGTAGAAAGTAGCGTTAGCAGTTCTTATCCCGAAGATTGTAAAAGTTGTTACACTCAGGTCTCACAGACCATTTATGAAACAAGTACTGTAGCGTGCGACATTTCGGTTCACGGGTTAAACAAACATTGATAGATGCCAGACAGTTCTTATAACAGCTTTTGGAGAGATATTCGTAAGAACGTGAAGCGTCGGCTGATTGCCGAGGCTTGGCAAATGAAGAAAGTCAACCGCTTTGTATCGGAGAGCACCGGTAGACTCTTCAAGCTCATCCAGACAACTGGCTCAAAACGACCGTTTGTCAGTGAGGCTATCAGCGAGGCACACAGCACGTTCATTAATAATAATTGTAGAAGGTTAAAACACTTGGCGGAACACTTTGAAGGTCACTTTAACTGGTCTCCTGCTTCTAATGTGTTACTGCCACAAACTTGGTCAGTAGATTTAGAACCACTTACTAGCATTAATTATAGTTCGTCGAGTCACTGCATCTGGGGAGGCAAACGTTTGGGAGGAAGAGACAGGGTTTCGCCTTGGGCTGGGATGTTTAGACCACATTTTCACTTTTCGTCGAATTCCGGATCAACGTCATCTGCTCGGCCAGCCAACCATTGCTGTTTTTTTTTGACAGTGAAGATGCGTTCGATTCAGTGGATTGATCTACACTTTTAGAGTCGTTTAAACGCAGTGGTGTACCGACCAAGAATGTGAACATAATCTCGGCGTCTGATTCCCATATTTCAGGTCAGGTTAAAGGTCATGGTTAACTGTCCGCACCAAGAACGGTGTATGCCTCGGCCCTCCATTTTCACCGTTGTTTTATCCTATCATAGCCGAACTAATGGAGGACTGTCTGCGACACCCACAAGATGCCGGTGTGGACCTCTTTCCTGGTGGGAGAATGACTACTTTCGACTATGCTGATAATACTGTGTTGTTCGACCATTTTTGAGCAACGGAGACAATGTTAGACGTTATTTTACATTTTATCAGATAGTTCGGGATGGACTTTGTGGTCTTGAGGTGCAAAATGCTTTCGCCGATTTTTTGTGAATACTTAGGTTTGATGTTGGATTATGAAGTTATGAAGATCACCGACCTGTGTACTTGGTAAGTTAAATCAGCGGTGGCGGAGGTATACTGAGTGAACCTCCGTGATTAGGATGGTGTTTGCTAATCTACGACACCCATGGTGACAGAGAGGCATCCCTCTGATGCTTAAGGGTCGCGTGTGTAAGGCAATTGTGATGGTTGTATTGTTTTATCGCGGTGTAAATTGGCCGCCCAGGATAGATGACGTGAAACAACGTCTTCAGATATTTAACCATTGCTGTTTGCGTTCAATCGCTGGTGTCAGATGACATCAAGGAGTAAGCAACGAGGAGGTTAGGAAGCGGGTATTAAGTAATGATTGACAATTGAGTTTTTTCGTTCACCCCTTACAGTTGCACAGACTTAGGTAGCTAGGCCATGTACTAGGGATGCTAGCTGGTCGTCTGCTACACCGAGCACTCTCTGTCAAGGCTGCGGCCAACTGGTGTAAATTGCGAGGTAGACAGATGTTGAAGTGGCATATCGAATTGCTGCGTTGATGATGGTGTTGGCCGCCGTATTCCGTGTTCCTCTTCCGGACTGCAGCCTTCTCGATTGACACAGTGGGTAGGTGGCGGTTAGTCTGGCTAGGTGGTCTGAATTTCGCCGTGTTTTAGCTTGGTCTACTTTGCAGTAAGTACACTTAATGACGCAGTTTAGTGAAAGCCCGATTATGTTGTCTTGCTTGTGGCTTCTTATTTTCCTCTATAGCTCGATTGTTTCTTCACATGGTATCGCCTTCTTGATGTTGAATGTTTGTGTATCAATGTTGCTGTTTAGAGATTGGGTCTGCTCTCCTTTTTGTCGGCTTATCCTTTTTGGCTTCTTTTATTCTTCGTGGTTAGGTGGCTGCTGAACATCAGAAAGAAACACTGATGTTTATATTCCTGTGATGTTGATGATTCCGAATTCCTGTGCGCAGCTAATGATAGTTTCCTTTCTTCGTTCCTCATCTACATAGTCTGTTTTCTTACGTAGTAATTTCGTTACCTTCAACATTTGGTACACTTTCCTATTTCCTTTTCCGGTGAAGCTGTTCTTTTTTGTATAGTGAGATAAGTAGTACCTGCTTATTGTTGAAAATTCGTCGAAAGCGCATGACCGATTTCGTGGTTGTTGCCATTCATCAGGTATGCGTACCTGGGTGAACTCCGACAGCACTTATCTACGGGTTCCACTATATCTAAGATAAACGACGCAACCGACTTACGAAAGTTAGCATTCACAACTTCACCTTTTTTATAGTCTGTTTCCTTAATCTCTATGTTCCTCAGCTGTTGCATCGATTAACTGGTGGTCCGTAGTTGGCTATTATTGCAATTGGTTGAAGGAATCTCTTCTGTCTACTTAATTGGGTTGTCCTTCTTGCACTTACTTCAACTGGTGAAGCAGTTCACAACCAATGTAATTCGTTGGAGGCAGATACGATGTTTAGATCACTTCTCTGGCCATCCAATCTATTCATTTATCCTTGCTTAGAACAGGAAACCCTTTTTTGTTATACTTTTAAAATGAAATTTCGAGACAAGTTTTTTTCCGGATTAATCTTTACTACCAGTTATTCTACTTTTTGTTCCGTTATGAACATCTCTCCTTTTCTTTCTCTTCCTCTATCTAATGATCAGTTTTGCTAGCACATTACGTCGAAATCCAATACGATTATGGGATGCGTTTACTGGAGCAGTTCGTGCCACATATCGACCAATTAATCATATGGTAAGCTTTCGTGCTCGTTGGTTCTGCTACTTTTGCTCCGTTTTTTTTGGCACGGAGGTTTAGGTGCTGATCAACTCAAATGTAACTCAGTTAGAAAAATGGTACTCATCTGTTGTACTCAAAACCTGTTACTTATGCAATTTACCGACAGTAATGCTGATGATTCTTGACATTACATGTCTAACGGATCCCTCACCGGGACATTCTGTTCCATGGATCATTTATTGGCCTCTCTACAATACGACGAGAGGGGTTGGTAACGCAATTCAACTGTGGATTTTCTTAGCTACTGGCATGTTCGCGTAGTGAAGTTGGTAGGGCACATGTTGCATGAAGAAATGTTACTGGTTTGAATCCAATCGAAACTCACTTTTTTTCCAGTTAGCCTTAATTTATATAATCAAGTGGCTTATTAGTAACCATCAACTCTTGGGGAGTTGCCAGTACTGTTCGCTTTTTCACTCCGTGGTGTGGCACGTCTGTGCAAAACGACTACTGGTGTGAAGTTTACTTAATGCATGGATAAGACCTCAGTTAACCCATAGTTTGCAAATAGAGACCATCGTAAAGGAACTCAGTTTCCGTCTGCAACACATGCTTCTCCATATCCGTGTGTTATGGTTCGGACTGCGGTTGATCCTGAGTTTAGTACTGTGATAACCCGACCAGCCGTGCGGAATCAGAACACGAGACTCAAGTGCGTACACTGGATTTCTGCCACTCAGTGGGTGACCAAAACGAATGTGTCATGTTACCCATAAACATGACCAGTATGACAAACAACCAATCAGAGAGTAGAAACCTATTGATCCAATTTAACCAGACCACCAATGGCTGGTAAGGCAAATAAGCAAGCTTTAGGACAAAGTACATGGACTATCTGCAACAACGGGAACGCGTCCGTAACAAGTACCCGAAGTGATAGGCTATTAACTAAATAACTATGATAAACAAATTAATGACAATTTATAAGGAGTGGTCGGCAGTCACGATTTTTCTATTTCAACGTCACGTCTTACCTGACTGCTTTGCTATTTCTTCCAACCTGCAGCGTCCGCATCAACCGGTGTGCTGTGCCTTAGGCGGTTTGTCACTTCAGCTGTTAATTGTGACTCCATGTTTATCCTAGAGATGAGCGTGGGGATGAACGATTCGAAAACACCTTATTTGAGTTATTTTCCCATCTGCTGATTTCGTTCGTTCTAGTAGACACGTTCCGTTTCATTCTTCTTGTTGAATGGTTGCAACAAACTGGTCTTTTTTTATTGAACTTTTGGACCTAAATGCCTTCAAGTGTCAGAAATGTGACAGTTTAAAATTCACAAACGCAGTTCGCCTTGTTCATAGAATCGAATCTTAAATAAGCATTACTGTTACCAGTGTTTGCCAGGGACTATCATTAATATATTCGTCTTTTTTTCAGTTACTTCATTTACATCATTTCCATTTTCCTTGTGCCTTGTCCATCTCAAGGGTGAACTGATTTCAGCCTATTCACTCGCATTCTCGTCAGATGGGTTACGGTTGTACGCTGGATTCAATCGGTTCATACACGTTTTCGATGTATCTCGTCCGGGTAGTGATTCTACACGTCGTCCGAAACTTGGCAGTAAGTTGCCCATTCTCTTGTTTGCTCTCAGATATCACAACGTCACTTCCCAATTTACTCGTTGTATTGACCAGTGTAGTAACATCAGCCAACGGAACACGAGATATTATATGAGCTATTTGACCTCAAACTTCCGATATTAAGTTTTGTTGCTTTCTTGTGCTTCATTGGCCAGTATTACCACATTGATTTTATTCGAGCGTCGTTATTATTAAAAAAAATCACTGTTCACGAAATGCCTGCTTACTACTGAGTAGGCTTTTGTATTCATTAGAACGAGCGTTGTTTTAACGAAAGTCTCGCTTCAACAACCAAATTACCCATCTGTTCGCACCCGCGTTCACTTTAACGAAATGCGTCTGATGAACGGCAGTTTAGCTAATCTCATATCATCACTCATGTCATTACATTAGATTCACACTGTATTACATTCCACAAAATCCTCACTTGACAACTAATTTCATGTTTATTGTATTGTATTTGGCCCGAAAACGACCTTGTTCGCCACGAACTTAACAGTTCTCGTATTTCCGATTGTTGCTAGCAGTCTTTATCCAGAACCTGTTATTTTTTCCTGGGTTAATGCCTGCCTGGATTACAGTTTGACTGATCTTAAGGAAAAACGTTGAAACGTATGGTGGTCGAGGGCCTTGTGACTCCTGTGTCACCGACTAAGCAACGGATCGTGTTCCATATTTTCCCGTTTTGTTATCGACATTCGGGACATTAATATTTATTTTTCCCAAACCTACTACTCACTATGTAAACAGTACCTCCGTTTTGTCGTACAATTTTCCCGTATACCTCAGTCGACTCGTTTTCAGTCGAGCGGATATTTCGCACGCATTATCCGGTTGGTGGACCACATAAATATTGGGATAGGGCTTATAGTCTACGAATTGATTAGATTGATTATTGCGTACAAAGGCTCGAAGTGGGCTTCGAGCATATTTTATCTCCTCGACTTCAGTCTGCATCAGTCTAACTGCCTTTGTTTATTCTTCTGTTGAAGTTACGGACTTCACTTCATTCGGAGGTGTATCGTGTACAAAAACCATAGGATTAGTAGAATTACCAGTTTGCCTGCAAAACGTGTTCCTTTCTGTTTGACTGTGTTTGTTCCCTGGAAATTGATTTAATGTATCGTCTGAAGTATATGGAACTTATTCCGTTCTACAGAATTATGATGTCCGTACAGTACATCACCATAATCGTTCTTATATCTGTACTGGAGGTTATTAGTAGTAAGGTCTACTCGCGAAACAATTTCCTCCCACTGTCAATTGAGGATTCGACGTCGGGCATGCACGAATTTTTACTTTAGATTTCCTTTGAAGACTGTTTACTGTCTGTCGTAGTCCATGAAAGTAGCTTGTATTCGTGTCCAGTGTAACTAGGTTAATTTGCTGTAGTCTATAATTTCACTAACGTCAAGTCAGAGGGTCGGATAGACGGAACCCTTCATAGCCTAGAACGTCGAAAAAGGCGGCGGAAAAGAAGTGGGGTTTATAAAATACTGATGATCAAAACTGCACTAAAACTGTCCTCTAATCTTGAGTACAAATAAGCCAGCTATCTAAATTATCGGGGTTAAGAGCAATTTAAACGCGGATCGACCAATAAACGATCTTTCGGATGAACACCAATCACTGGGATGTGGGCTCATTTAAAGATTGCGTTCACCTTAGAGTGTATCAAGTGACAGCATGTGCTAACTGAAATTTAACTCAATAAACGCGCAATGAGAACTGTGGTTAAGATGAGGACTGTGCTGACTGTGTGTATAATCACAATATGATTTCATTATACCGTGAAAGGCGAAAGAGAAACTTCACGGTCAACTTTAGACAATTTAATCAAACACATATGAACGAATTCAACATTTGGCATCATACTAAGCAGTATTTCAAACATCTCCATCATGCTTTAATGAAGTCTACAATCCTGTTGTTAAAACAACTACATCGCTCCAATTTACGTGTCCTACATGTGCGGTTTTGGTGCATCCTCATTGTTTTCCGTTGGAACTCCACTTTTTAAATAGCTCATCTCTTCGAATTTTTTTGACATTCATACAGGAAACCCGGATGATTAGACTTTCCTTTCAGAACTAGATTTATGGCAGATGCCACTAATGGTCAATCTTATGAAACCCGTGACACTTGACTGTCGGATGGTGCATATCGATCTTCCTGAACTAGTTAATGAACATTGCTGTCCAACCTAATCTTCTGACCAATTGTTACCCCGATCGAATTCTGTCCATTTTCGTTGTTTGTCAGTTCGTGAATATTTCCTAAATTTCTGTCACATTCTAACTGGAGTTCTGGACCAAAAGCAGCGCGAATCTTGACGATGATCCACACTGATTATCTTTTCTGCAGACCACCTTAATGTGTCACTTTTATCCCATGTCCTATCCAGGATTCATTGTTATGTTACACAGCATGACCTTTTTCGGTTTGGCTACGCGAATGAACGTAAACCGGTGCCGATTTATTTTATTCCCTCGATGGTATGTATTACTGTTATGCAAGTGCATAGGCGTCCGTTTTATTCCGTTTGTTTGGAAAAATAAAGCAGCCACACAAGGAAAAATAATGTGGTTCATTTTAATTTGGTTTGTTCTATATACTGAACTATCAAGTTTTCTTTCACTTGCAACAGTACTTTTTCGTGTTTCTTCTGCATTGCGTAACTTCGATACATCGACACGTTTACCCGCCGTAGCTCTATTGATAGATCTCCGAAACATCCTCACGAACTCGATAGTAACGACGCTTGTCTGTCTGTCACACGGTTGCGTGTTCAAGTCCAGTGACTATGACTGTTCCTTTGTGGGTTCACGCAACCTGTCAGTATCCAACCCATATGTGGTTTTGTATGTCGCTCGGCTGCCTGTGATATATAGGCCGGGTCCTGCTATGCGGCTTCACCCAGTCTACTTGAGCAGAGACAAGGAGAACACGATTGCGGATAAACACGCTGTATTGCCAAATACCAGTTCGACAAACGAATAAAATGCCTGTAAATATATATCATGAAATAGTGGCCAAATATGGCCATTTACTTGTTGATTCGCTGTCTGTTTGTTTAGGCCACTTCGCTGCCAAGTGGCCAAGTAAGGCCAATTCCATAGGCGTTGGTTCTCGGATTGGTGTGACACCCACGCTCATTGGCACTAATCCTCCTGGCGCGACACTCACGCTGACTTGCACGTATAGTCCTGGCGCGACACCCACCCTCCCTTGCACGTCTCCTGCTAGTTGGTCCGACGTGCCCCTCAGTGCTTTGTCTGATTTCGTCAGCCGTCACTTAGGTCCTGACTGGTTTGCAATGAGGACTGATTTCCTCAGCCGTCACCAATGTCCTGGTTGGATTGTTGTGATGAATTTGTCTCCTAACAATATATATGAATTATCTGACAGTTTCAGCACCATGAGCGGCGTACGTCAAGGCTGTCCCCTTTCACCATTTTTGTTCAATTTCGTCATGGATGAAATAATGGAGGACTGTCTGCGGCACTCGAATGATGCCGATGTGGACCTCCTACCTGGTGGCAGGCTGACTGATCTCGATTACGCTGACGATAGGGTGTTGCTGTTTGACAACTTTTGAGCGGCACAAACAACGCTAAACGCCATTTCGTGTTCTGCTAAGTACTTCGGAATGCGCTTTGCAGCCTCGAAATGCAAAATGTTTCTGCAAGATTGTTGTGATTACGTAGGTTTAATGTTAGATAACGAAGTCCTGGGGGTTGTTGACCGGTTTGTGTACCTGGGAAGCTGCATCAGCGGCGGTGGCGGAGGTGTAGAGAATGAAATAGAGGCGCGTATTTCCAAGGCTAGGGCGGTGTTTGCTAATCTGAGACACCTATGGCAACAGAAAGGTATTTCCACGAAGCTTAAGGGTCGCGTATATCAGACAACAGTGAGGGCTGTATTACTTTACGACAACGAAACCTGGCCGCTCAGAGTAGAAGACGTGAACCGTCTTCAAGTATTTGACCATTGATGTTTGCGTTCAATCGCTCGTATCGGGTGGCACCAGCGAATAAGCAACAAGGAGGTTAGGAAGCGGGTGTTTGGTACTGATTGTCAAACGAGTTCTTTTATTCAGTCACTACATTTGCACAGACTTAGATGGTTAAATCATGTACTAAGGATGCCAGCTAATCGTTTGCCACACCGAGCACTGTTTGCCGACGCATTTAATGACACGCGGCAGTGAAAGCCGTGAGGACGCTGTCTGGCTAATGACGCCTTACTTTCACTTACAGCTCGGTTGTTTGTTTGCAAGGTTTAGGCGCTTGATGTTGTATGTTTGAATATGGACGTAGTTATTTCTAGTAGTTAGGTCCATTACCCTCCCCTTCTTCTTACACTCTCTCCTCATATAAGTTTTTGCTTTTCTTTTTCCTTCGTGGTTGTGTGGCAGTTAAGCATCAGTGTGAACCAGTGATGTATTGCTGTCTATGATATATATATATATATATATATATATATATATATATATAAGGTGTACTACCCAATACTGACCGCTATACTCACACTCATGTGTTCAACAGTTTGGGCTGTATGGATTTAGGAAGCCTGGTAGTGTGCACTTCATTCCAGTTGCATTTTCGTCTTACAGCAAATAATATGATCGGTGAATGGAAGACGCAATGCGACGCGACCGACTTTGATTCCAGCAACCACTCGCAGAGAGTAAAGTCCTAGTATTTGCGTAAGACGCACGTTTTGACCAACTGATCGCAAGCGTCTCAAGTTGGAAACAAAACATGCCGACATTTCATACGGTGCTAAACTACCTTGAACTATTTTAGGCCGTGTTTAAATTTCGAATTTCATCGAAAAGTAATGTTTCAGTATAAGTATATTCTCTACTAGATCAGGCATGTCTTGTGTGGCTTGTCAAATATCGATCGCACATTTGCTTAGTGCACCATATCCGATATGTTTTGGCTCACGACGGTGTGCCTCCCTCTGTATTACATTAAAAGTAAACTCTTCCTCTGACTGGGTTAAACGGTCACTTTTACATGTTTTCTGCATCTAACCACCACATCTAGGCAATCTTCCAAGTACTTTTTTCCTCTTCTAAATACCTCATCCCTTTGGATCTTGTCAGTCTGCTGACATGTTGAAACGTTCTGTTACGTTTAGACTATGTCCAAGTGTTTGTCTATGGCTTGTATGAGAACGATTAGACTGGCCTAGTATGAAACAAGAGTTTCTTGTCTACATATTCAGACCTATTTTTTATTTGAAAGTACCCTTGTCCTGTTGTTAAGTGCGCTAACTGTAAATCATCTCAGGTACTTGTATGAGCCCGTTTCCCTGGCATGCACAGTTGTACACACAGCTCCGATATGTTCACATCAAGTCGTTTTGACTATAAGCGTCAATACGAGTTAAAGATTTATTTCCATTTCACTGGTTTTCGGTGAAATGTATGTATTTGCATAGGAATATGCAGATGAGGTGCGGAAATGGATTTGGTGAAGAGACGATACCGTTAGCTTGATACTTTTCTGACTGATGGTCTTTCTGTCTTCCGGTTCACTGGGGACGTTCTTCATTATGTTCGATCCTCGTCCCTTCCTAATTGTGCTTTCAGATCGATCTCGCATAACAAGGTAGAAATGACAATGCAGATAGCGAGTTACATCACTGTTATTTCTGAACACAACATCTAACTGCCATCTTGCTGCCCCGTGATTAACACGGCAGCATGAATGGAATGTGTCTGTCTGCAAGTCACCCTATCGCTTATACTTTGTTCGATCGCATTTCAAAAGAGGTGTTTGTTTGGTAGTTTTTCGACGACAACTTTACAAATGGGTTCCCAGAAAAACAAGAGGTCGCTACTGTTCATCACTTGTGTATGCTTTATTTAGTTTTATGGAGTCAGGAAACTGTTAGTAGTGAATAGATACCGTTTTCAGTCAACAGCATGTTTCCTACCTAACTTATACTTTTCAGTCGTTTTCACACTAATAAGATTCGGTGAACTCGTATTTCATCTGTTGATGAGCCTATGCTTTTGGTGTTTTTCGGCCAACTGGTGGTCACATAATGTGGGCCGGTTTGTTCGACACCTGTGGATGGCAGTTCGTTATAAAACAAATCTGTAATCCATTCAGTCACTAAAAATACACTGTAAAACAGAACTGAATTTACGGCATGCCTCGATAGTGGTTGTTTGGAATGCAGATCAACAACCTTCTGCCCATTTGTAGTGCACGGTAAGGTTTAAGAATCTCACTAAATTCCCATCGTTTTTTTGGAATTTACTTCTGTCCCGTCCATCCTATACACTTGGTAGTGTGCAGTGGAATCTTCTGGTGTTTACCAACTGTTGATGTTACAATCTACCATACAAAAAACTCTCTTTTAGCTAGCTTTTCTAGGAATCAACTTTATGCTTGCAGTCCGTGTATGGTAATACTTTCTTATTACATTTTCAGAGAAATCGTTTCAAGGTGGTATCATATCATGTATCGCGACACCTAGAGAGCCAGCTCATCAGATCTATGCAACCGGATCGTACAATGGCACTGTGGCTGTGTTCTCGGAACCTTGGAATCTGATAGGACGCGTTTTCGGCAGTCCGGCTGGAGTGACTCAGGTGCAGTTCAGTCCACGATTTGCCAAAGAAACTGGTGCACCTTGGTATTTGGCTGCTGGCGGTCGCATGGATTCACGCATTCACGTATGGGATGCCCGACGTCTGTCGGATCCTCTCATGGTGTTGCATCGGCGCGTGGAAAATCATCAGCGATTCCAATTTGATATTGATTTGTAAGTTTACTGTTGTGACATGCCATTCAGTCGTTTTATGGGCCCGTAGGTTTTTTTCAAGCCAAGCGCGAGTGGAGTCACAACTTTACAACTTGATTATGTCTTTTCCAGAACGGCTTTCAGATGCTTCATTTTTATTGGACTGTCTCTGTTCACGGAGCTAAATATTAAGTAGTACCATAGGTGCGCTAACCGAATAAACTAATCTAGTCCGTTTGTACCTGTCTTAAGTTTCGGATTTACTCTGTTTCCTATACTTCGTTTAGTAGTTATTCAGTTACAGGCCAGTATCATCATAGGTGAGAAAACACATGTAGTGTAAAAAATATAGCAATATGAACTAATAACCGAACGGTTCAAAAGAAATTCGGGCTACATAGATTCACACTACGGACGTCATCGTCTGTTGACTATCTAACCATGTGTGGTAAGGTGGTCAATCCTTGGAGTTAGCTTCTAATCGGATACTACTTGGGGGATTCTGAGAATTGTCTGCGTAAACAGGTTCAACGTCAAAGCTTTCATATTTTGCATCCATGTGTATTCTTATTTTACCCGTCACATGCAAGCAGGGTGTGGCAGGCCGCTCATTGGTATACTTGGGCTATGTGCGAATCATTGAAACTTAAAATCACACATTTTCTCTCAGACATTCACACATATCGATTGACACCAACGACCAAACAATGATAATGAGGTATCTGATGGTTAGTTTCGAACAAATTCAATCGTTTAGTTATTAGGGCTACACAGATTCGAATTGGTTGACGTTGTTTCGGGTTTGCCAACTAATCGTTCACACCGTAGGCTCTTTCTGCTAATGTTGTCTGCAACTGGTGCAAGGTGCATGGCAGACATGTGTTAACTAAAACTGATGTCAGCTACTGTCAAGTTGGTCACAGTAATTCGCATCATTCTTTTGGTTGGAGATATTCAGATAGATAACGTCTGGTACTTCCATTTGACTGTATTGTCCAAGAGATAAGGACAACTACTAAAGCAGAGCTATTAAGAGGCTATTTTGTGATCACATTTTATTTTCGTTTCTAAGTCTGTGATCGATTTTACAAACTGTTGCTGTAATTAGTGTGCGTTTCTAGTTTTGTGAGTTAAGCCTTATCTTAACTCTCTATCTATTTTTGTGTTTGAACTGGTCCTATGACAACGTGACGATTAGACACCAGTATCTGCAGTTAATGTTGTTATCGGTGTGACTGCTGTGGATATTCATTCCAGACGATAGTAAGCGGTTAAATTTCCAAAGTCAAATCATAGGTTGAACGAGCTGCTATTTTGTTATCAAGTGGGAACCTGTGATTATCACTTCAATGTTTTCCAATACGAATGCTATGGGTTTCAGTCAGCTAGTGAGATCATGATAATCTGATTTCGGATGGCATCGAACTTCTGTCGGCGTTGTCCAACTATGCTAGTCCAAGCGTTCAGTTAAGAATGTGCTCGTTACTAAAAACTAACCGACAGCTTCCGTTCACTCATCGACTACATTGGCACACTGCTCTCACTGTCACCGGGAAATCCCAGTCGAGATGCATGCATGCCAGTAGGCCGATTACATGGATTGTTTCACTGCTCGATAGAGCAAGCTTTCCCAATACTGCTGTACTATTTACTACCAGAAGGACCAACAGCTTTACTCCCTTCTATAGTGGCTAAATGGTTTAAATCGATTTTTGGATGTGCGGTTCATTGTTTCTGCAGTAACATCTTCAACAGGCGTTGTTCTTACTAATAGCGCATCCTCAAAAATATGAACACCAGTGTACCTGTCTCACTTGGAAAACGAACTGTAAGGACTATGATCAGCTCGCGGTAACTGCTAAATGTATAACACTGGACATTTTCAGTGGCATAAACTTTAAATGAAAATATATGTGAAAACAGAACTTTTTCAAGAGAAGTCCCTAAACATCCGGATTTACACAATCACAAAAAAAACGGTAGCAATTATAGATATTCAAAAATGACCATGGGGTTACTCTAACGTTAATCAGCTGATTGATTACTCTGATTTGGTGACCTATTAACCCCAAACAGCCAGCGCATTGGCGGTCGCACACATCACAATGCTATATAGTCATGTCACGAGGACCTATGGCACCGATGGTGTCCTTGCCGACCGCGCGCTCACGTTCACGGCAGCCCAATAACTGCTCGATGAACTCGCGCACGCCCGTCCGAATCGTATTCTTCCAGGCCGTTCGGTTCAACGCTAAGTCTTCCCAACACCTACAATCAATGTTACAGCGCGAAAGACTTGCCTGGACAACACCTTGTTATCGCGGTTTTTGACCACCAGGATTTCGCTCACCTGATTTCAGTTGTCCGTATAGCAGCTGCTTTGGAGTACGGTTATCGCCCATCCGTTGTACGTGACCTAGCCAACGTAGCTAATTCGGCATCAGTAGAGCTTCCATCCCGCCCATATCCGCTCGTTGCAGTACCTCAGTGCTCGGAACCATGTCCGACCACCGAATACCCAAGATGCGTCTTAGACACTGCAAATGGAAACGGCTCAGGTAGCGCACGTTCCGCTAATACAGTGTCCAAGTTTTTCTACCGTACAGCAGTATAGACAGCACCATTGAACAGTAGACAAATAGCTCAGTGGCCATATTTAGGCTTTGGTTGTGCAAGATACGATTTTCAAAACGTCCGAAAGTGGTACTAACTCTCGTAATTAACGATCTGCGGACACATCCGTCAATAGATTCCTACTTAATAACAGAAACCTGCGCAACTGTCGACAACGTCTCCATTAAAGCAAATTTGATGTGCACATACAGACACAACACCTCTGCCCGAAGAAGACGGAAAAAAAGAAAATGTGTGTTGTGGTAACGAAAGCCGTGGCCACTTGCTGTAGTTCGTCTTTGCTGTATGCGAATAGCGCTCTATCATATGCGAACAGAAGCGTGCACATGGTTGACGTCCGTAGCCGGGTTGGGGCGTCGAGATATCGAACATTCAGTTGGCTCCCATCCGTCAATCTCAACACTGTCCTCCGCCGAGTCTTAAAGAACAACTGTTAGCACGGTAGCCAAATATAAACTAATTAAGGCTGGAGCTAGAACACAATCCTGCTTCGCGCCAGTAACAATGTCTAAATCATCAGAGGTCAATCCGCAAGACTGTAGCTTCGACTTGCATGTCAACGTTCAACATTATAATCAAGCATAACGCCGTCCACAACCGTCTACAACGCCTCGCGACTTACGGAATCAAAGGCTCTAGTGAAGTCCACGAAGAGAGCATACGGGGACTGGTTGCGTTCCCGGCACTTCTGAATCTGTCGAGCGGCGAACACCAGGTCGATCGTACTCCGATTCGCCCGGAATCCGCATTGCTCCTCAGGAACATTGGCCACCAGGACGTCCGTATTGAGTCGGTTCAGACGGTTTCTTGCAAGCACCTTGCCTGCGCAGCTCAGCAGACTGATCCCCCGATACCTATCGGGGGATGGCTCGTTACTTTTACCTTTAAACAAAGGTACGATAAGGGCATCCTTGAATTCTTGTAGCATTATTTGGTGCTTCCAGATGGAGTGAACCAGCTGGAGCAAAACGCGTTCCAACGCCGGTCCCGTCATTCTTCAGTTTTCCACTTGGCAATCCATCCTCGTCTGCAGCCTTTCCATTACGCAGTTCTCTAGTGGCTCTTTGCATCTCTACCAAATCCAGAGCGAGAGCAAGTGAATGTTTGGTAGCCTGTTGCGGTAGACTGTTTACGGTCACCCAATCAATGGCAGGTAGACGGTTTAGTAGGCTACGAAAGTGTTTGCACCAGATTTTCATGATATTCTCTGGTTGGATGTACGAAAAGCTAGTGCCCATGTCAATCAGTTCTTTGTTAGAGTGGACGGATGAACCGAAATCTTCTTAAGCGAATCGTAGAACTGCTCTTATTTTGGGCGAGCGGCGTAGCCCTACATCCGCTCATCTCGCTTTCTCCATCAGTCATCCATGTTTCCGCGATCACGTTCAGCCAACTGACGGTAAATACTCCGGAATGTCGCTCTCTCATCTTCATTGTTCGGGTCCATTTTGGTGGTGGCAAACGCTACGTTCTTCACCCGTACCAAGCTGGAGATAGCCGCGTTTTTTGTTGTTGAACCCTTCGGGACATTTCCGCCGCTCGATACCGATCGTCTAGGCGACTGATGGTCCGATTTGTTCCTACGCCTGTTGCCACGCCCTTTTGTGTAGGTGGGGCGCTTTTCAGACAAGCGACAACTGTATGTTGAAATGCAGCCCTTTTCTGTCAGTTCTCCAATCTTTTAACATCCAACGTCTGCTGTTGTCCGGATGACAGACTTGCATACATGCATGAACACTGATCCCGACCAGCCTGTGATCTGTGCTTTATTCAACGCCGCGCATCACCCGCGTGATACGCACTTTACGAATATCGCGCTGTTACATAGTCACATAATCAAACAAACGGTGATGACCGTCCTCATTGGGTACATACTGGTCCCTCAAACGTCACAGCCTGTGAAAATACCACGATAGCACCGCAAAATATTGGATCGTACTTGATCGGACTTGCGTTGGCTAACTACTTTTCAGTGGACTGCGACGTACGATCGTTTACACATCTATATGTACGTATAGATGTTTATTAACTGGAATGTCTTGCTAGATTTTCACAAATAATCGGCTTCCGAAATGCCATATCCACTTATCCTACTGTGACGGTCCTGTTGCAACCATTCTTGCATGTAAATAAGGAACATGGGTTTTTTTGGGACGGTAAGTGAACAGAAACAAGCAGCACAGGTTCAACGGGCTAGGTTTTGCCAGACATACCAACACTGAGTGATTTGTTATGTCCTTTCACAGTAATGCATTCATTGTCACTGATCTCATCACCTTTCACTCCTGACGAACGTGCAAAAATTTCGTTAGCATATTTTTGTTATTTATTTTCTGCACTTTTATGGGCATGTGTGTATGTTTAGTAAACTGGAAGTCGAATAACCGTTTGTGATTTTCCGCTTACCCCCTTCCGATTATGGACTAGGTGGTCTAGCATATACCGTTTTTTTACGTTTTACTTGTGTGATACTGGGCCCCAGACTCCGGGTTTTCGTGTCGTCGTCTGTGTTATGTTTTCAGGATCGGTTCAGTGTGACGTTTTGCCGTTTGCTACTCAGATTGTTCATCCGAGCAAATTACCTGATCAATCAATGCCACTGTGATATAATGTCTAATTGTGATAGTCCAGAGAGATATGTTTAAATCCGTGTCACCTTATTCCTCTGAAACGGCGTTCACTTTGTTTGAACAGCCTTTCGGTTAACTTAGTCCTAGGATCAGTCTAGGGTCGCGTGTTTTGATCAGGCCGTACCGAAAACGGTGATCAAGTAGTTCATTTTTCCTACGCACATATCTCTTGGTTTTTCTGAATAAAAAGCACTTATTAATTAACGAACTATTGAGTGCTTGCGGACTTAACGGGTTGCTGATAAACCCTCGGTACATTTCCTTTTGCTTCTGTTGCTTCAAAAGTTGCATAGTCAGTTAGACCTGTGGTTCTAAATATCTGATGTTTCTCACGACTGTCTCTAAGGTCAAAATCTCTGTATAGTAGAATATCATTTCAACGATATCTGTGAGACTAGAATGCTGAGTTGTTCTGAAGGTCATCTTGTGGCGACAGATAACTTTCAAATTTTATTATCTTCCAAACTTATTTGACGGCTTGCGTTGTATACTATCACTTCAGTCTGATGTGCACGTTGCTGAGTTTTTTGTTGTTGTATCATTCTTAGTAGAATACATGTCAACCGATTCCTACCGAAACTCCGACATTGTTAGCTTATGTTTAGTTTTGGTGGGTTTTACGTTGTATCTTTCGTTATGATGGATGTAAATCTGTTCAAAAATGACTAGTGTTATCGTTATAAGGATACTTCAGTTGTACGAGTCTACAATGTTGTGTTGTTTTAGGGCTGAACAATTTTGTTTGTTACTGTAACTTCTTCATTATAACAATGTTTGTTGTAGTGGCGCCCTACCTTACTTCACTTTGATATTGATAGCTCGTTTTGAGTTTGCTTATGTTAATGAACCACAACTTCTCCGTCTCCCACTCCTGTCATCCAACGAGTTTTTGCTTCACCGAATCATAAATCGATGACAAACGGTAGAGACGAATTCGAGAGCAGTCTGTATAAGCGATCTCAGTGACAGACCCTGAGTAAATTTCGTAGCAATGAGCTCGTTTAGTAGTTTGAAATAATGCATTTCAACCAGCAGGTTAGCAATACGTAGTATATATATATATATATATATATATATATATAACGGTAGCGGGGATAAAACCACTTCATCTGCTTACTGTTCAGAACCACATGGATTTCGATGATTCGGTCTCGTATGACTAATCGTCTGTCATTTCGAGATCTGTTTGTCAGTGATGGCCGTCTGGAGTAAACTGTGGGTTAGGCAACTGATGAATCGGCGCTAAGTATGAAGATCGTGCTCATTCGGTTAGCCTCTGTATATCGCATTTATCTATCGGACTGAGGGTCCTTGCGGTTCATACAGTCAGTTCGTGAAGACGTTAAGAGCGTCAGTTAATATTTATGTTTGGTAGCTTAACTATTACCATCGTTAGAGTGAGTTGTCAGTGAATCGGATATACTGTCGTGGGGTTAACGAGATGAGTAGGCACTTCTTCAAAAGTTTGCTGCCTTCAGTGTTGTGTATCTACTATTATTCACGGACTGAAATTGATTTTCTGCTGCCCTTCCCTTGAACACTGCACTTGGTTTCCGTCCCCACTGATTCCTATAGCGATAGTGATTTTTTGCAATTTTTAATTTAGGATATTCTAAAAATGACATGTTTCTGATTTGAATTTAATTGGATTTCCAAAATTCAGCTCGAATGGCAGTGGTTCATTAAGCCTTCGGTTACTTCATACAAAATTTGACAGTTTATTTAATTGCCAGTTTTACCAGTAGAATCATAAGTTCATATATGGACGACAAACGTTCCACCTTTTTGTGGGAAAAACAAATTTAGTTTGTTTTCTATGCACCCAAGTACCTTAAGCGATAAACACAATTTTGGTCGCATACCTCTAACCAGTATACCGTTAAGGACATGACTAGTTTTAAGTATATTGTCAGAAATATTTTGAATATCTATTTTAGTTAAGCAGAAATTCATGCAAAAAAGATCGCTTGAACAATTCCTCTCGTCCAGCTTTACTAATAAGACTTATGCCACCATATGTTTCACCAGTCGTTCTTCCGTTTTTGGAATCCGTTTCTGCAGTATTTACTTTTAGGCATTCCCTCCTCTGCAGATGAGTGATGATTACATTTTCACTCTATTGCTGCACGCTTCTGATTAAAAGGATCGTATGTTTACACCTCCGAACACATGCCATACAATAATTATTCAACTGTTATTTTGCTGATTTAGGACGTCTCAATATAACAATAAATTATATCCTATCCACCCAAACTGTTTCATCCATGACACTAGTGAGTTTAAATCCGTGACTTCCGCAGCAACTAACGAGGCCTAAGATATTTTAGTCTAAATTGGCCACTGAGTCATATACCTCTCGTTAAGGACGATCGAATTATCATGTTTGAACGTCCAACCACCATCACTTGTAAGCAATTATCAATTTGTCTGATCGTCCTCAAGCTGAACACTATTCACACACACCGTGCAGTCGAGCCTTTGGGATATGATCATTCAGTCATGCCTATTATGGGGTTACTGGCGTTGTGGTCAACATGCTGTTCCGACAAACACCGGTCCGGACGAAAACATATTACCGATGAGCTTTAATAAGAGTGAAACTCTTGTTTAGTGCATCCTTTCGAAGTGGGCTAATCGAAAGGTCTATCTGAATACGAAGGCTGCGATCAAGTGTGAGTAGCGTTCAGTTTGAAACAACCTAAATCCTCTTAACTTCTATTAAAGACATAGCTTTTGTTTGTTAACTGTAACCGGAATTTTGAGCGACTGTTTCCAGGCGTAAGAAGAATATCGAGTGTAAGTGACGCTATGTAGTTTCAAGGCTTGCCACGAAGAGTGTAGTCTCATTCTACCCATACTGACAATTGTTATATTGGGAACGCAGCCGTAATATTGCACACGTGGAAGTGCGTCACTTAGCTTTCCTGCTTCTACATTCTATCAATCGCTTTTACACCCACTTCTCATCCCTGTTGCTCATTCGACTCCACCTTGCGGTAAGTGCACTAAGACGTTGGACGACGATGAGCGGTTTTGTTCGTCGAGAATCTTTGACACGCACGTTAGTTAGAGAAAGCTCATCTTCTGAACGTAGTAGTCTTTGGTAGGTAGTTTTTCTCTTGACCCCAGTGTGTCGACTTAGAAGATGCCTGGTTTTGCAACAAACGAAACAGAAATGTGAAGGCTGAAAAATTGTTCTTTCGTAGACGCTATTTTACACTCATTTGTGATTCGCCCGTTCGTTTGCAGGTTGTGGATATCTTGATGTTGCGTGTTTGAATTTAACCAGCTTTTCAGTGTTCTCCACGTCCCGTTTCCCTCCAAGTTTTTAAGTTTGAGTTGTGGCACTTCTATCTATCATAGCTACAAGGTTGTCACTCATCAGCTCATATTGAATCAAGTCAATGTCACACGTTGTACACCTCGAGGGAGGTGAGTTTTTAGCTTTTCACATACCTAAACCTTCAACAGTGAAACGCAATTGATTCGGTGTGCTTGAATTGCACGACAACAATAATAATTGTAAAATTTCTGGAGAGCTTAATAAATCGCCACAACTTGTGCCAATTGAGAAATATATATCCAGTTTTCTGATTGATTCAAGAAGTGACAGACTAGTTTTGTTCTGAATAAGAAGTAGTAAGAGAGGAAACAGACCAGATGAGTTCGTATAAATGCCTACATCTGAATCCAGTTGAAAATGTAGAAATATTTTTAAGAAGTTCTAGTTTATGGGGAAAGCTAGACAGAATGGATGATGCAAAATTGTCATATTCAGAGTAGTGAAAATCAGTGAAATGAACAAGACTTTTAGGGAAAATTCCATTACACTGTGGTGTCTATTTTAGCTATATTAATTAGCCAACATTTTTGGGTTCGTCAGAATACTTGTGTATGGGGAAAGTGGTAGCGCATTTGCTGTTTAACCGCTGATGGATCGGTTTTGCACACCTAATCATCAAAATTGTAATCAAGCATTCGTGCAAGGTGCTTTCACATAATTTTTGAACTAGTCAACATTGACACTATTGAGTTTTATTTCGATGGTTTGCGCTGTTCTCGGTTTCACCATATCGGATGCGATTTTCTTCTGACGAAATTGAAAGTATACTGTAGATTTTACCTATCACCTTCAATTGTTCTGCTTGGTTTAATGTGTACACTGTTTTTCGGTACCGTTTTGTTTCTGTCTATGGGCTTTATATTCTCATATCTCTGGATTTCTTCAATTTTCCAGTCCCATTGCGCAAATGTTTACTTCCAGGATACAAAATATTCATAAGGTCAGCAACATTTCTGAGAATTGTCGGTTATTCGTAGAAACTAGACAAAGTTGGATATAATGGTTTCTATTGAGCAGATTGCTAAATCAACAACAATAAAAAGAACTGAAAACTAATAGCAAACACGGTTGCCTCATGAACTGAATGTCCGTGGTTCAAATCCCGGCAGTGGCGATGATATGCACTACTGACGAGCTCTAATGAGAGCGAAACTCGAGTCGTGTTTCTGCTGCTGGAAAGAGGGG
>LUCH01000971.1:36746-54238 GCA_013368495.1 Paragonimus heterotremus
AAAATAAGCAGAAAGCTACTGGCTTCCACGCCCACCATCAACAGTTGATTTCTTAATTTCGCTCCACGACTCATTGAGTACTAGTTCCCTGATGACCGATATTGAGTGAGGGTATTTTCCATCGCCAGTTGGTTTGATAAATCCATTAATTAATTAATATCTATGACAAATAATTATCCTTTCGCAATTGTAATTATCGCAACGCCACGACGTAGTAGAAAGGGGATATACTGGCCTATGAACCTAAGCATAAACAAAGATATCTCTGCCTTCCGTGTAAACCTATAGGGTTGGTTGATTAAATGGAAGAGATAGTGGTGGACGAACGAACGTATCTTTAACCGTTTTTTAAATAACAGACTCCAGTTTTGTGTAGGGTAAACGATCGGAATACACAGGACTTTATGGTGGCGCGATACAAAGTGATTCCACCGATCTACCTCGAATACATTAGTAGAATGTTTAAATTAAAGGCGACACCGAACTTTCACGTGTCTTTGTGGAAGGTGCAGCAGTCAGTGAATTTCTTGCTACACTTAAATTGTCAGGAGATAGTGGGAATACCTAATGATATATATATATATATATATATATATATAACAAGTAGCAAGGGTGTTCGCATCCTCTTCTGATACTTCATGTATAATTACATGCATATATGTCAGAAATGAAAGTTGCTCTAGAAAGTCCCGATGGTTCGACGCAGTACGAAAGGAGCAACAGTATTTCATTACAGAAAAATGTGACGACTGTTTAAAGGTGATTTTTGTTCTAAAGAAGCAGTAGAAAGTGAAAATCAGTTTTCCATAGTGATGCATTTGAGAAACAGCTTCCGCATTTTACTACTCAGACGTGCTTGGGAGGCTTTTGAATTGGCTTGCACCTGGCTCCATGACGTCATCCTCATGGAAGCCGTATGAGACATGCAAGAAGCGGGTCTAGTTTTTAAAATATTGTAGGATTAAGCAGTGCGCTCTTGCGAGATTGTCAGAAAATTGATAAAACTGGGTTCTGAAATAATCTATGAATAGTATGTGAAGGTGTGATATTTGTACTGATCTGAATGCATACATTTTGTTAACCTTCGATAATGTGGACTTTAAACACAAGAAATCCGTTTGACTGCTTAGTTATTTCGAGTTTTCTTGTGGACTGATTACGGAGACATTAAAATCAAACGTCATGTTTCGTGTTTTGACACATTTTCGCAAGAAGTGATCATGAGTTGAAAGCACAATAAGATAATACTAAATTATTGTTGCTCTCGTATTTATTTAGTATACTGTGTAAATTAATTCCGTTTCTTGAAACATTCACCCATATTTTGTGCTGAACGTATCAGATTGTATTTGTTTCAAATAAATTACTGTTGTGTCTGTTGGTGCCTTTATCTCAGTCCCTGAACAACTGGACGCGGCATCTGTTTTCACAAGCGTGAAAGTATACACAACATAGCAATAGCATCTTCACTATGGCTGATAATGACGAAAAGACTTAGCAACTAATATGTATCGTATATTCTCCTATTCAGCTCATTACTCTCAACTAACGAAAGAAGGTATATGCCAAGAGGAGTAAACTTTTCATTCACTTTCTTCCGGTCGCAAACATAAAATAGTGGAATAAGTAAAACATACTAGTCGTAATAGCAATGCGGTCATCCATATGTTTTACAAAGGGAAGACAGTTCTGATACAGACATGCTGCTCGATAAGTGAACGATGAGTACCCATTAGCATTGTTTAGAAAACTGGCTCAATTGGTTTGTTGAATAATCCGAACTTAAAATTCTTCCTGTACTCGGAGGTAGTATTACTCGATAACGGCATTCCGATCCTATGTGTGTATGTATAAACCGAAGACGCAGGTAATCTGTCCAATTTGGAACTGACACCCCCGTCCCTTACTACCTCAGATGTTGTTGTTACGTGCATACTGTACGCATTCAAATCTTTGTCGTTTGCAACTGAAAGAATTGATTGAGATGTTAACGCTTGGCTATGTTTTCTTTTTTTTTTTCTTGATGAACTCTCAACTACTTGAAAACAGAGTTATGATGTGCCTTCTTTGTGCTGCGCACCGTAGAGCCTTCGGTGTTTCATTTTTACTGTGAACCATTATGAACAGGGAACTGATTAAGTCCCGCGGATTCCAGTTGCTCATCGGCGGGGGTTAAAGTATTCTCATCGACACCTTACAATTAAACAGCTAACTCTGATACATCAAGCGAAAGGTTACGCGAAAAACATGAAAAGATAACGATCGCCAGTTATGGTACATAAGAATGATTTGTTTTTAAATGTGCCTTCCAAATGGGACAATCCGTTTCACGGATCAACCCTTCTATGGAAAGAGCATACTACTCGGCGGCAATTCGTTACTCTGGCTAACATGTTGAATTTTTGACTGCCATTCATAATCGGATCTTTTTTGAAGTTTCTCAAACAATTTGTGAATTTTTTTGAACTGCTGTCCTGGCAGAAGTGTATAAACAAAGTCGGAAAATAGGTTTTATCGCAGGTGCCAAAAGTTAATTGACTGAGCATGAGATGTGTTTTGTGTTCATCGCACAAATTGTTTCCTTCTTCTATGCGTAGTCGACGTTTCTTATAGTCGATGTGTGTTTTATCATGGTGTTATTTTCCAGGACCGTTTCAATTTGACGAGTCTGCACTGTTGGCCGACTAGCTTTGCGTGTATTTCATAGTTTTCACAAAACATTACAGTAACGTCTTGTACACAGTGGAAGATGTCTCATCTTGTTTCGCTGACGATATTTTGTCTTTCAGCTCAGGACGTTATCTGTTCACTGGTAATCAAACGGGAATGGCTTGCGTTTATGACCTCGCCGAATGTATGGAACAGTTTAGTGCGGGTGTTGAGTTTGCCAAGCCGGTGGCGATGTGGCGCGCTCATGCAGACTCTGCGCATGGTTTGAGTGTACACCCTTCACTACCGGTCGTAGCCACAACTTCCGGTCAACGGCGTATTCGCCCGCCTGTATTTGGCAGCACGCGCAGTTCCATGGCATCCCCTGATAGGCAGCCGACGGTCTCTAGTGGAGCCTCGTCTTCCTCAGACGAGCTGACCGACAGCGAAAGCGAGTTGGCCAATCTAACCGATGAAGAAGCTTCTATGATTCCCCACCAATCAGATACGAACCCCATAGCCGATCGAACCGCACCCCTTCCTCTTTGCGGGCGATTAACTCGCCTCCCACGTGAGAACCGCTTATCACTTTGGGCCTTCGCAACCAAGGAGATAACATAGCATACATCCGGAATCTCAGTTGTACAAAGTATAAAAATTATATGAAATTAATGCTGGATTTCTGTTCATGGAAACTATGTAAAATATTTATAGGATTTGACTAACGTTGGCTGATTTTGTGTCAAACGAAACAGTCCTGTGCTGTCTGCTCAGCACAAAAGTGACTACAAATTCACTGTATCTCAAACGTTTAATTAATCGTTAATACACTCACAACACTTATTGCGGTCGATGAACTGCCGGTCGCCTACTGTGTACACCACTTCGATAAATCCTGACATTTTCTGGGTAGGCTACCATTTTGGGGTCAACATCTCTAGTCCCACTAGCTTCATGACCGATATGATACCGTCGTTAATACACACGCAAAATGAAAGAGCACACAATCATATGGAAAACGGTCACACGCATGTCCAGTTACTTCGGACATCTGAAACAGACAATACAGTCTGAATTGCAAATAATACGCAGACTGTCCAACTCTCGTCGTCGATGAAAACGCTCGTACGTGTGAACTATTTGGAACTTGGTATGTATGTCCGAATCCAACTGGAGAGGCATTATTACTAACGGTAGCAAATGTGGAATTAGAGGTGCATTTAAAAGGAATTGAGTTCAGCGTAGGAATGGCGAATCACTTTGGAAGAGCAGAATCCTATTGATCGCCTTTGACTAGGGTCATCCGTCGATCCGGGATCACAGCAAACTAAGGATTGTTTCCAGGCGCTTTGAATAATTACAAGACACGCATCTTAAACCCTAGGGTCTGAACACACGGCGGTACACAACAACAAATCTGGGTTCAAATCTTGAACGTGTGCTCGTCTCGGTTGATAGGGTGAATGTAGCCATTGAAATTTGATTTATTGAGCACCAGGAAGCAAAGATTGCTAGTGACATTCGGTTGTGGAATCACTAGAAGTTAATCCGTTACAAATCAAATACTCGATAAGTAAGAGCTAGGCGAAATTGGACAGAAATTTAAGCTATATCATCGCCTCATACAATGTGTACTTTTGTGACACTTTAATCCTCGACACAACCTGTTGTTCATCTCAAATTACGACTGCGTCACAGTTCCTAATCGTTCGTTTATTGCCGTTATACAACAAAGGTGAATGATTTGTTTGAACTCAACTGGAACATCGAAACCTGTAACAATCCGAAATAATAGGTTGGCTGGTGATTGGTCGGACAGGAGTGGAATCAACCTATTGTTCAATATTGCTAAAACCGTAATCAAGATTAAATGAATCACAGATTATCAATAAACAGATAATATATTTCACGTTGACCATCACACATTCGGTCGCAGCCTTCTCTTTCAGATAGACTTTTCGGCTAGCCTCTTTCGAAGAAAAGCACTAGATGAGTTCCGCTCTTGTTAGAGCTTGTCAGTAGTGGATATCGTGACCATAACCGGGACTAGGGCTCCTGCTACGACTTCATGAGACAATCGTACTGACCACTGCGCCATTGCCTTCACACTAGACACGACCGAGCTATAATATGTGAACGCTCAACCACTTTGGCTTGTGAGCAATGATCGGTTTGGTCGATCGTCCTGATCAGGGGTCACTGCGAAAGGTGCGATTCAATGAGATGTTCTACTTGAAATGAAGGATGTCTCTTATTCCTCATCACTAATGTAAAGTAAATAGTTATGGAAGCACATCATTCTTATACGTGTGAAATGCTGGTATATGCCTAAAATCTCTGGTCGTACTGTGTATAACTTTTCAACGGACTTATCACAGTATCCATGTGGACACGATCGTTGGTCTAATAGGCGCTCCTCCGGATTGATACGGGAAGGTCGATGTTCTATATGATAAATTTCAGAAGCTGTATACGACATGGATTGGCTTATACTGATATTTCGTTTGGTTTTGGGGCTGTCATTCTCTATAGCAGACGTCGCGAACGGTTTGGCGAGCTTTTTCTTTGTATTTCACCCCACGAGAAGTTACCATTCTTCTTAAATATAGTCCGTGTCTAATCGTCTCCTTGATTAGAGGTTGACTTTCCAAGTGATCTGGAGTGAGAGTTCCCTTTTACAATTATAAGATGTATAAGTCTGGCTATGTTAACCTCACTTAATCGATGTGCACAAACTTCTTCGCATTATACTACTTTGTGAGTGGGTGGTATGGTTTTCCTTCAGGCTTATTGACAGAGCTCAATATAGGCGTGTAAAGTATCGTGACCGGGAAAAACCCATGTTGATTTGAACTATTTTGTTTTGTTCGTCAGGCGCATTTAGGTAAATGTTTGCAGAATTATAGTCTTCCTATTTTTTGCGTGTGAGCCCAGATTGAACCGTTTGAATTTGTCCAAACAACTTCAAGCTCCGAACGATGTGACTGTTGACCTGAATTGTCAGAACCTTAAAAACTAAAAACAGTGTCTAGAGGGAAAACAAAACCGCAGTCGAAATCTTGTTTGATATACTAGTGAGTTATACGATAAATTTGTCAATTATGGTGCGATCCATTTTGTGAAAAATTCTGGCTTAAGCTTCGAACCAATGGTAGGAATTGGGTGTCTTCAACAGGTATTTGCTCTACACGTTGACTTACGAAACCACATAAAGAGTCTGGGAGTTACCTAATAAGACTCCAGTACCCTCATTTGTTTATTAGTGGTTCGGCTGTTATAAACTATCAACTCAGTCGATCATAGTTTTTACAGTCAAACAGACTTTTCCATCTGCTCTTTTCGACAAGAAACATCATACTCGAGATTTGCTTTTGTTGGAATCCGCTAGTATTGCTGAAACACTGGTCACCAGCGTACGAGGCCGAGTACTCATCCGTGATAGTTCGGTCGTGCGTTACTTTGGGGTCGGTGATGCAGTGGTCAACACGGTTGCCTCTTGTGAATGTGAACGGAAGTTATCTTGATGGCGGTGAGGACATTTACTGAGGAGCGGTCGCAAAATCACACCTTGAAATTGATTATTTTTGAGCGGGGCTGGCTAGAGGTCTCTGATCTTCAAAAGTGCAATCAAACGTGGATGATTTCATAGTATATAACACCTTAGCGATTTTATTATCGGCACAAAGTAAACCTCGGGAAGTACGCGACTATAATTCCCGTTTTCTGGATACCCTAGGTTAGATAACAATGGTGAGTTGATTTGAGCACCTAAAGTAACACAGTATGTCCGCAAAAATTATCATCGGACCACTGGGATCTATACGTTTTAGTTATATTCCCACTCTTGTCCATGAAGCAAGAAGCTGAACAACCGTGCAACCGATTAGAACGGTTTGCATTTTCCAGCATGCCTATGCATTGTCTGGTAATAGGTCGGCGTACATGATTATAGCTTGGATCCGTCTTCGTCGTTCACATTCACATCGGTTTTCTGGCTAGCTCATTTCGAAAAAATGTTAGACTCGAGGTTCGTTCTGGTAAGTGGTCACTAATAGTGCTTATAGTTTTTTCTGGCGACTAACCCAACCTAAGCTTTCTTGATTTTAAATTTACACTTTACGCAACGTATCTACCAATCACTTTTCACTGCATTTTGTCCAATTTTTGCTTAAAATTTTCACTTTTTGTAAAAATATACGAAACCCAGAACAATGTTTGATAATTTTTCTTGGTTAGAATTATCCAATCTCAATCAACCTAGCTTTAATCAGTAAAGACTAACGTGAGTGAAACACAATTTACAGTCACTTCTTACAGTCTGAAGTTCGAGTGCCTGTCATATCTTTTTGACTTTGTTATTTCGTCATGATCTGTGCTGAATATGCCTGTGCTTCTGTGAAATGGTTCATTTGGATTCATTAGCTGAATACTACTTAAAGTCACTTTCTGGCATCTAACTGTTATAATTCCGATAGGAACACGTGAAGTGTAGTTCGCTGAACATGAGAAGACACCAGCCTACAAGAATATAGAAGTGAGATTATCGGTTGAATGAGTGAAACTTAAACAAATTTTAGAGTTATACAAGTCAGTAAGGGAGACGGGAACTTTCTCCGACTTGCTTCGAATACAGCAAGTAATGAGTTTTCCTCAGCTAAAAAAGACTCTGAGACCCCAAGTTTTTGTAGGAGACCATAAGAACCACCCGTTCGTACGTCATATGTAAATTTCCAGAAGCCAACGCGAATACTGTTACTGATTTGGTTGCCAAAGTAATATATACACAGTAGTTGTGTAAAAAAAGTATTGAAGTAAAAAGAATGTCACGGTACTTGTTTTGATCATTTGGACGCCATTTCTGGTCACGATAACGCTTAACTTCGAAAGTCTCGATGGCTACGTACTTGTACAACCCACGAAAACAATGAAAGCTTTCTACTGTATTAGCTATAATATCACCTGTTTGATGTTATGGGGGTACACTTCTTTGTGAAAGAACATTCGAACTGGTCAAACTTAGTGGACAGCTTGTCGTTTTTTTAATATATGGAAATACACTTTTTATCCCACAGATGCTTAATGGAAACCTCATTCTTCAATAGGATGGTTTTCTATACGTGTATCTCTTCACAGCTAGGTTTCATCTCACTAATTCAGACCTTTGGACCAAACTGCACATAGCCCTAACGTGTACCACAGAGAATCTAAGCGTTAAGGTCATAAGTGACAGAAACTGGGTGCAAAGCTCATTGAATTATTGTCGAATGACATAGGATTGGGTTTGTTCCTCGTCAGAAATGGTCGGACTGAATTGACCGTTAACTTTTGAGCTCACAATATCTATATGGCCTTAAATTTAGTTCTCACTCATATTTGAGTTTTCGTGCTGATGTCTTGATAACCGAACTATTTCTATCAATTGTTATGCTGAGTGTTTTTGGCCACCTCTGGAGATCATTTTTACGAATTGAAAGCTGACCAAAATGTTACGAAAATACTGGTGGCTCAATGACTACTTCGTCTAGATGTTAGTGCCGAACGGTCACTGTCAAAACTATTAAACCGAAATCACTTATTTCAACCTAGTTTAGCAATCTTGATCACCCATTTGTCGACTGGAGTTCACGGGACAATTACAATGTTTTGCTGGATCTATCGAGTAAAGGATATGTCACGCAAAAACGGTTGAGTAATGATGTTTATGTGTAATTTTTGGTTCTGCCCGCCGTAAAGTTAACGGTCAGCACACTCTTAGAGGACAAGAATTAGCTTTCACATATGGATTCGGATCAGCTGACACTACTGGATTATGGTATTTATTCTAAAAAGGCCAGATATAAAAGCTGCTATTTAGTATGAGTAGTACTTACATTTTTCACACTAATATTTCTGGATGTTCTTCACTTTTTCACGCAGAGTTTACACGAGTTTATTGATGTCGGTCACATGCAATACGCGTCACAGGCAGTCACGGAAAACAGTATTTTGTCTTCCATAGATGATTCATTGTTCTACACAGTAACACAGTTAAGGCTGCTTTTATACTGCTCGAGTTTGGTTGTATACAGGGCTTACTTGCAATGTTTAGCCGGTGCATTTCTGCATTGGTTAATAAACCTGAGTTATGAAACTGTGCTTTCGACATCTCTCACTCATTGAAGCTACCTTTCAGGATTTAGAAGATCGAGGTGGTAAAGTGTATTTTACGATTGATACAGCATGATTTTGAACCACTATCAGAGATTTTGTACGTTAAGCAGGCGGTTACAAGATCAGCATCCCCATGTGATCCGTCGATTGGAAATCACATTACCTACTGAGGTTGTCATAAGTGACATACATGATAAACTGACGAGATTTGTTTGATGAACTAGGTTGGAACGGATATAAATGTCCACTTTTCTTCTTTCGCTTTTTTTAACTAATAAATTGCGTGAATCATTAGCCTCATTTAATTCTGTTGGTTTTCATTGCACAAACCCACGACGTTGTGCAGTGAGGTCCGTCTAGTTTGTATCTGACATACATAACGGTTAACATCGTTTATTAGGTTTTCTAACGTTAGCAGGTTCGAACATAGGTTGAGTTGATTTGTCAACTTCTCCTGACACATTTGTCACATTCGTTGCTAAGGTGCTCTCTCTGCAAGTAATTAGTCAATCTATCGGTAGTACAGTTTGGCCAGATTGATATCTAATCACATGCTACAGAATGATCGATCATGTTGGATTAGTTAGGGGCCAACTAGAATCAATATTGCACTGAACATACAGATCCACGCAACATCGTGTGCAACTAAGTTTAGTTCTTTTTACTTTGCAAATTTAAAAATCATTTGTCCAAGATTTTCTAACAGTTTGAATACAGATCATTTTCTGCATTCCTTTTTTTGCATTCGAATAGCTAATAAGCTGATGAAAAGGTTGTTCACTACATATCCCAGTTTCACCTCAATGTTGGTCGTAAAATTCGATGGGTGTTCAGCTCAGTCATTATTCTTCTGGAAAAGTTTTTTTAAATACCACATTAACTTATTTTGCTGGTATCCCGATATTGCCGGAAAAATAGCTGATTTTTTGGCATGATTGATGTAAGTTCTTTACTGTCCTTTGTGCTTCAGTATTTAGAAAAAAATACTACATTTTGAAGCGAATAGGAGAAATTACGTAAGCTGAAACTATTATTATATAGCGTAATCAATAAACGTGCGTTGTTGCTTAAAAATAGTTTTATACAACATTGCCGGGTAAGATGCAGCATAGATACGAACAGTGAATTCGTCATTTTCCAACTGTTTTGCCTTAACTTAAATACAAAATCGTACATGGTATTCCTCCCGTTTTGTCAACTGGCATTCACATTTTAATTAGAAAAGCCTCCTAGTTCTCGTTTTAGTCAATTAAATGTGGATAAATAGATTACGTACCAGACAAATTCACGTCGAAATTTACTGCTACAAATGCTTCTTTCATAGACTGTTCTGATACGTTATCAGAAACGACACCACCCGTTATGTTTATGAATGTGAACACTAGGTACAAACTATATCAAAGTTTCTGCCTATAAAGATGTCAGCATAAAAATATGCATTCGCATTGTATTGCCTATGCTGGAAAGTGAGTATATGAGAAACGAAAAGATTGGACCGAAGTTTTTTCTTATTCTATCTAATCAGTAATGCACATCTTTGTCTGTGATGTAGTTTGTTCAGCTGCTGCTAATGACGTCCAGTGAAATTGTTAACCACAACTCCATTCATTCCACAGTGTGCTTGACAGAATAAGCGTAACGTGATACTCAACGATAATCTTGTGTAAATAGCGTTTAATTTGTCCGATCATTTCTATTGGATGATTAATCAGAAGCGTACTTACGTACTACAGTCAACAACCCGTGATCAAGACTTCACAGTTAGACTGAGCCACTGAGTATAAGGGACCACCAAACGATATGACCACATGTGATTGGTGTCGTCTGTTGTAAACTTAGTGTAAACTTTAGTTGATCACCGGATTCTTTGTTTGAATACGGATAACTTCCCAGTCTGTTGAAACTGAACGTACCCTGAGTGACTGATGGTTCAGATTAAGATACTCATACTTGAGAGGTTGTATTGGCGTATTTCGAAAAACGTCAGCGTGCCGATGTAGAAACCTAGTGCAGACAAGTGTAATGAACGCTATCAAATGGAGTACGATATGTATTTTGCATTGTACATAGTGTTATCTGTCGGATAACCGTTGAGAATTTCGGCAGTCAAAACGTTACTTTTAGGTTGTAAACTACAGAACATTTGGGGATGTGTGATACACTACATCGTATGTGGATTTGATGAGTACTCGATGTGGTCCTGGTTCAACCTCGTACTCCCGTGTGGTTGCGACTGAACGACATTACCGGTTAGGAATCAAGAACTCAGTACTTAGGATTGACACGAAACAAGTAAAATACTAAGTTAATAAGGGAAGGTAGAGTAGAAATGATAAAAGTATTTGACTGGTATGGGAAAGATGTGTGGTAGTTCGGATACACTGCACACCGCCGTTGGGTAAACATAGTTTACCTCTGATTTGATTCTGATTCATTGGGCACTAGAAAAACAAATGATAACGTTCGACGGATGAACACAGCATCCTCCAATAACGCGGGTGAATTTGGCCTTATAAATATTAGACGATATACAGCCAGTGTTATGATGGCTGAAATAAAGCATAGCCTCTAGTGTAGAAAAAATGGGGTCAGTAACCGAAAGCAGAGTAACCGTCGGTAGACCAACAATATTGTCACGATGTTGAAGAACAGAGCAAACCGGATCCACAGAAGTGGAGAAACAAGCTGTTAGGAAAAGAGAAGGACACATCACCAGAACGACACTATCTTAGGTTATAATGATCCAATCAAATGGAAAATACTCTCACATCTGGTAACTGCGACTTATCATTTAATCAGTTAACCGAATTGTACTAAGGTGACTGATACGCAAAAAGATTCTTATTATTTCAGTTATACTTTCGCCGAAATACATGAGGACTAGTGCCCGATATATTTTTTCAACTTTCTCGCAGTTCCATATAATGCACACTACGCATCTGGAAATCATCGATTTACTCGGACTTAAGAATGTGTGTTGCCAAAACCACCGTTTCAACCATAATGACCACTGTGAAGTTGTGACATATTCACGCGATTATCAGATGCGGACTTGGTTTGAACGCGCCTTATATTGCCACGTAAATGAGATACTAAAATACTATATCGTAATAGGGATATTAAATGTCTAATTAGTTTATCTTCACTGACTTGAATCGATGGAAACAAATCATATCGACTACCAGTCCTGCCGGATCTTTACCGACAACACATTGATAGCAGTTTTCCACAATCGATGCTGACCTGACAGTCGACTGATACAGGATGTGTATTGATCTAACCTGCCGCAGCCGTTCACTGCCATGTGATGTTGGTATTTTTGTGAACCAATACATTTACTTTGACAGGACGATGGCATTTTGCTATTAAAACTTTCTGTCTTCGAAGCCAAGTCAGTAACACCGAAAAGATCACAAATATAGCCACTTGACATCTATTTCTGTGTTTATTCAGAAAGTGTGTGTAGGCAGATGACAGTCACTGCGTTCAATTTCTAGCAGATAAAAATACCAGCCAGCTTTGATCTTAATTGTTTAGACTGCAACACCGGATTAAGTAATAAATTATATCAAAGAATGTACCAATTTATAACGTACTGTGGACTGAGAACAAATTTATTTGGGTTGTACAGTGATGTCGCAAGACGAATTCTGCCAGTTGGGACAGACAGTTGGAATGGTATCGTCGACACAACACACTTGAGAACCACAGGAACGATGTGACAGAACATAACGTGTAAACTAACACATGTGTTACACTAGTTTCCATATCCGTTTTCTTTCAGGACACAAGCTATTTCGTTACCTGTTAAAGTGTATCACAAATTTCATGTAGGACCTTGGATTTGACGGCAATAAAGTGGATAGCCAGACCAACACAAAGGAACAACCTATCTTGATCAGCGCTCTTCATAATAGTCACCCTGACTGAAGAAGCAGCACGGATTATTCGGGTGTCAATGATCCTGCCCATTTAGGATAGGGCCATCAATTAAAGTTGAGTAGATATGTTTAGACACGGGTCCCTACAATACAACAAACCACCGGGAATTTGTTTGGACGAACGATCGATACTGATCAAAGACCACGTGAACAATGTTTTTTTTTAGGATGCTCATAACTACAAAGATTCTGCAGTTCTGAACACAATTAATTCAGCTGACAAATAGTGCGCTTGTCGGATTTGTGAGAGCCGAGCTCTGCCAACTACTCTGCTAAATATTTTCAGTCACGATTACCTTTTCAGACTTGGAATATATCACTATAGATATAATGAATCTTTTAGAAAATTTCGTCATCTGGGTTTTTCTGGTGGGAAGGTGCTCGCATTCCACTTTAGTTCAACACAGCACATTTCTTCGGTCAGTTTCATTTGTTACACACGGGCTTCAGTCACTTAAAAATCGATTTTCGCCGTTGTAGAGTCAAATTTACTAATTTTGTTTACAATATGCTACATAGCTCTTTCCGCGAGTTTGATGAGTTTTCACTTGTTCAAACTAAGTAGCAATAAACAGATCGAGGTGTAAACATGAAAAATTTGGAAACAGTCATGAAGTTCAAGGTGGGTTGACTAGGCCATTTGGGAATTCCTCTCACAGCCGGGGTGACTGTATGGAATTCTTATTCAGACAATTTTGTCAGTTGAAGTCACCGCTTCATGTACCATTGATGTTAATTCGTGTTGTTTGTCTGCGCAGCAATGTTATAAACATCATTCTTAATTGATGACGTTCTTATGATTCGTCTTTAGCAAACGAACCACGCACATTACCCTAACAGAGATAAAAACACAACACTCTGCGTGACCGAAAGAACGGACGAAATATATTGGAAAAAGAAATTGAAATCGTCACACTTAAAGTCCACAAGAAAGGGTTATTACAAGATTGATAAGGCAGAGTCCAGACGTGTTGGTTGCAGCGTTCTTGCAAGTGCAATCTAGATGCATGGAATCAAGTCAATACTGATGTCACCTTAGGACTAAGTTTGCTTGGGGGAGGGCTGGACTATGGAAATGGATGGTATCTTCGCATTTAACTCAATTCGAATCACTAAGAGGTTTCAATGACCGAATGAGGAGCGGCCCTGAAAGTGCATAGGGGGGAGGGACTATGGGCAGGACAATGGAGATTACACATTGGACGGAAATAATCGACTACCAGTAAGATTACTCGGTGTGGAAATGCAAGCGAGTGCAAAACGAAAACTGAACTGTAGAAGCACGATTTTCGGTAAGTCTGAATGAGAAGAGTGGAAGTTTGATCGTTGTTGTAGAGGGTGTCATTTAGATCTTGCAGCAAACGATGCACCAGGTGGCGAGTAGATGTACGGCTAACTTGTCACAGTTCCGACTCTCCGTAAAGTGAGGTCGCAAAAGTTGTGTAATCCAAAGCCTCTCCGTTGGTCACGCCTGGACCTGTGTAAGCCTTCATTCGCTTGATGCAATATTCTGCCTGATCAGGGGAAAGTTCTCGTCGTAACTGTTCTGCTGTGATGTAGGGCTAAACACACACAAAAATAGAAACGCAAAGAAGGATGGAAGTCAGTTAAATTAAAGTCTTACAGTCTCGGTTATTGGTGAGAGTTTTCCGTAAACGTTTGTATTATCCTGAGACTACAAATCATCTACCTGTCCGAATATACCTGTATCCTCATGTGTGAAGCACGACAAACAACTGTCACCGGTGTTGCCCCCCAGTTCCTTGTATACAATCATTTCTGTTGCAGTGTTGTGCCGGCATACATTATTAATGATGTGGCATTGAGTGTAACTTCCACGTTTCGCACCATTGTGCCACAGGGTCCCCTACGCGCACCAGTGGTTACAACAAACGGAATGGGCCACTGTTTCACTGAGAGGTTACAGGTGTTCAACATGCTGCAAAGCACATTAAGCTGATAATATATGTGTACGCTGCGCGCAAACAAACCAAGACAGAGAAGTACCGTGTCATTTACACCTTTATGAACTTTAAACTGTAAAATGCTGTCATAATGTGACCCTGAAATTATACGTAAAACAATAAACGAGTGATGAATAACTATAACCGATAAAAAGTTATTGACAGTGCAACTGATTAAAATGATCGAAATATTAAACAGAACAACTTAAGAAATAGCATTTTGAAGGTAACACAATGTGATTGTGAATCAGTGGGTCGAAGAATGTTTCGAATAATGCGGATCACCTCAACACAGACTCATGTTGCTATGCTCGAGAATGTCAACCAGGGATGCTGAACCGTTTAGTGTTTTGCTTGCAACCTGTTCGGTATCGCGATTGAGGTGAGACCTAATCACTGCCGGTAGTCAGCGTAAACCTTATGGATTTTATATAAACCTATCCATTACTTCTTGTCTCAGTTTGGAATCTAATGTACTAGGTGTCAACAGCGAACTGACGATAAGAGGAGTTATTCAGCGTAATGTAACCGTGTTTGTATTTGAGTGACCTTGAGGTGAAACGTGTGCCTTGCATAATATGGTGTTTCAACTCTTCAGTGAATTGTTAAGTTCGGAAGCAAGAAAGTATGATCCTAAAGACACTTACATGGCATTATGGTCAACATAGTTGCGTGTAGTTAAGGAAATTCATAACTCCAATAACATCTCTACTCATTTTTTCTGTCGGAGAACGACAGTACACTCTGATGAGCAGAGTTGTATCGAGAACGCCAGCTCGGTTAACTTCATTGGATAGGAACCAACACTACAAAAAAATACTAAGAAACACTTGGTGGTCGTGATTATCAGCTAGAACGCTCTATGATCGATTTTAGTCAACTATAAGTAACATATTGATCTAAACACTACGTATTGTACAATCAGTGGGAAACATTTGCGTGTAGTCAACAAAATAACCATTAAAAAAAGCAATAAAGCATTGTAAGCTCATCGTTAACTGAATTTTGTGATTACTCGGTAAGACCGAGAACATACTGGTTAATCTTCCTTGTCTTTGAATATTGATTTAAACTTTTTATATCTGCTTAATTTGATGACTGAATGGGGTAAACACTTATCCTTTGCGTGGTCACAATGAGTTTTAGCACATGCCAGGCCCATCATATTGTCGGTTGATTCGTTATTGCTGCAGTCCAGTTTATTGTGAATTGTTTCTGTCCGAAAATTAACCCTGGAGCCTCATTATGGTGTACTGATTGGACACGCACAGTAGATTTCGTCAACAAATAAAATTTGGTCGAATAAGCAACGTCTAACTGGATTCTACCTTAGATTCTTTTTGAATTGTCAGTTTATATTTGGTCGTGTGATCGTGCAGTCAGCACACACAATACATGATGGGATATTCCGAAATGGAAGAACTCACAGTATCTCCAGCCAACATGCGGAAGGAATCAACGATTTGTTCAGCGCTGTTCGCCTCCCGCGTCTGACTGGTCATGAAATGCATGAATGAGTCGAAAGTCACGAAACCGGTCCCGTTTGGATCCACAGATTTCATGATGCGTCTAAAATCGGCCTCACCCTAATAAAGGAATGTGTACCGGAATTTGCAGTCACTGGAGTCTACTGAAAGCTAGAAGAACTGAAGTAAAGTTGATCCCGATACATTCATGTTTATTGCGTCAAATGATGTTGATTACATCATTCAAACAAATCAATGGCACGTCGATGCTGAAATATAGTTTTTAATTCCAGTGTCTCAACTCTCATGAGTAACCTCTGCTACGGCTTACAGGCACGCAGGATACAGTACCTGCCGACCGGTAACCAATCAATAATACACATGGTAAAACTGCTCCCATAATAGCATTCATCCTCGTATAACCGTTTGATTGTAAATTTGTACTAACAACTACTATCCATGATAAATGAAATGTCAAAATTGAAGTGAACGCTTCAACGCTGTTGTGCTGTTGACCTTTGTGATTTAATTACTGAAGGCTCATTAATGATTCGATGACGAATGTGAGAGAAACCAATGATTACTCACAGGAGGGTGCAATAGAGAAGGTAATGGAACAAGAGGGCAGGTAACAAAGTAGTCACCCCTTTTTTTACATGTAAACCCGTTGATTCATTAAAAACACAAATTGAGGGATGTACGGGGTGAAGATTATCTTGTCAGATCTATAAACTTTTGAAGGCGAGAAACTTGTGTGGAGCAAAGGTTAGGTAGAATATTTGACCACAGGTTAAAGAAGCGTGGCTGCTTGCGTAGATGCGTTGAACGCCATGGAAAGACATTAAACTTGCGGCATACATCGAATTCCGTAAGTATAAGTTCCGTTATAAACCCAACCTCTAAATGTTTAATATACGTACTGATGAAACTTGTTACTTGACACATTTTATTTACTCCGTACAGAATACGAAGCTTTGAATAAACTGTAGTAAACCCCATATCCACATCCAAACTATATGACATAACTGGCATGAAAAAAAATCACTGTTGGACTGTTTATGATCTCCGGGAATTATTAATCCTGTGCTATTTCATCAGTAACGATAGAAGACATACGTCGCGAGATGGTAACATTCCGTTTACTCTCTTCAGTCACGTAACGTTAACATCTCGCGACGTGTCTTCTATCGTTACCGGTGAAATGAATCAAGGGAACGCAGTGTTTTAAATCCTGTGCTAAACGTTACTTAACTATGAAAAACTTTTGCAGTGTGACCATAATCTCAATTTGCAATTCCACTGGTGAGTGTGACTACCAGAGT
>LUCH01000971.1:71666-93280 GCA_013368495.1 Paragonimus heterotremus
AGTGCAGCGTCCAGAGACTCTCGTCAACAATGAATCCCACATTTGTTTATAGTCACCAAAACTGGCGACCCGGATACGGTGCCATGTGGCTGGTACCAAACATTTTGTTCCATGTGTGTTTATTGTTCAGTTTTCAAGCTCATCCTGGCCAGTGTGTTTTAAAATATATACCATATGTTACTTTCACTATTATGTTGATAGGCTAATCCAAAGTTACTAAAATCATCCATCGCTTTGACTTTCGAGCATATATGTAGGTCGAAATACATTTAAAAAAAGACCGTTTAGCTGCTAGTGTGTCGATTTTGCTTTTTACATCGTACATGTAAAATGAAAGGACGAATATGGGAAAAATGGTTCACAGGACACAGACTGTTAGTATACCCGTAAGAAGCATGATGCTGGTCACACGCACGCAACAGAAACGTTGTCGGCAGAGAATCTGTTTCCTTATGCAAACGACGGCTGATCGAAATACTCATCGCATGAGTGTTCTTGAAGTGTAATTGCAAGTAAAAATCTCACAATCCTATAAACCACAAAACTAGTGAGTACCTGACAGCAGCGTTCCAATTCCGTCATATTTGGACGCCATGCTTCTAAATCACTTTCTATTTTCTGTAGTTGTTTCAGTTGTTCTTCTAAGGCAACGTTTGAGCTGCTCAAAACTGCGTGGATCGCATCCAGGCTGCGCTCCAAATACGGCCCAGCACGGTTGGCTAACTGAGCAAAATCCCGACGTAGTTGTTCATGTCGTTCTTGACGTGCCACTTCAGCTTGTAACTCCTGATCTCTTGGGCCAATCAGCTTACACATTGCCTCCCAGCGTGATTCCAATGTCTAGTTAGTCATAACAAAATAACGAGGCAGAAAGAGAAATTTGCATAGTATTGCTTATTCACAAGCACGATGGTAAAAGAGTTTCTGACAGTTTATGGTATATAATTTACGAGCCATTTTTTTCAAATACAAAATAGTTGAGCAGCGATCCACATTGTGAATCTTTACACATGGACGTAGATGCCGAAATAAGCAACCAAAACAACAAAAGTGATTCATTGCAACGTGGAGAGAAATGCTTGATGTGATATTTTATTTTAAGCGGGATATTTTCTATCCTTCAATAATCAGAATATTATTTTTAAGCGTTTTCAAATTGGACTAAAAAAATATCAGCAGGTTACTTTCTTTTGACTTCAAGTATCCAATCTGATTCTGTTATGCCACTTTTAAATTGATCAGTATAATAAATGGTGTAATCCACGTGGTGATCGGGTATCGTGTATACAAGAACACCTCTGACAAATTGATTTTTACAAGGCTAGACTAACTATAAGCCATGTGAACCGTTTCACTAGCTGTTGTATGAAAGTCCAGATTGATAGCTAGAGGGTGTTGTTCTGTCAAAGAAAATCTTACGCTACGCAATGTAGTTAACGAATGTTATGACGTTACAAACAATACTGATAGTTGTCTGTACATAAAAATTTTTTTGAGAGCATCAACTTTTTCATATAGGAGGTAGGGAACAAATGCACTGGATGCGAACACGAGCATTCCAAACATCCGTTAAGTTCTAAGCGACCAAATTAGTTTGTGCATCAGACCACTGTAGCAGATATGGGGATACTAGACGGTTACCCACTCACCCCGAATGTACATAAGCAAAAAACTGTCCTTGATGAACCCATTTGGATGTAACTGTTCTCATGAAAAGTCTCTTCAATACTTCATTCACAGGCTTTTAAGCGGTAATTTTGATTTACCTATTGCATAAGAAGAAACTATGGCTTACCTTGATCTTCCAACTGAAAATTAAATCACAGACTGAGTAATTCAGTTCCTGTTCGAGTGACGGATCATACTGTGCTAAGTTTACTAACTCATTTGGATCCTTTAGCCAGGTGTTATAATGTTCGTTCTTAAACTAATGCTTCCTTGTTTGATTCACCCGGTGCAGATATACATGACGGGATCAAACGTAAATCCTTCCAAACCGCGGAAAAAGCAAGGAAACTCGATAGACAATGCAAAGGAACGATCACCGAGACGTCTACCAGCATTCAATCACACTGGCATGGTCTGTGCATCATGTGCGCCCCAAGTGACATAGCAGCGGAGAGTAAGCTCTCTGTTGCTAACGCAATCCCTATCTTATAAAGTCAGAGTACGTCGACGATTCGGTACACTTTAAATTCATCCATTGGCGACGTTGACCAAGTTCAATCAGTTTTGGTAAACTATTACTAGATAGGAAACAGTTATACAAAAACCATTAAATGTGGTCAGGAAAACTGTATGTGAGGAGAAGTATAACAGATCTAGGCGTTCTTCTGGATTTAGGTGACCCAACATGATTGCTGGTGATAAAGATGAACGGCTTCCAAGGACTCTGCTTTCAATCACACTCTGAGCAAGCTTAGTAAGCTTTCAGCAGGCTTAAGCATACCGCGATAACACTTAAGTATAGGCATGGGGTTTATTTATTCAATTAGTGTACACATTCTGTGGGTTAATTACAGGTAACCGTGAACGGGTTAGGCCATGACGTATTTTAGTGGCGTGAAATTGAATGGAATCAAGCAGAAAGACTTTCTGCGTGAATAACAGGCGATCAGGCTTCGACGAGGTAGTTCATCCACACACCTGTCCCAGAAAAAGACCTTGCATGAGCGGTGAGTTAACCACACCAATCTGACTGAGCTGTAAGAGAAGTCTGGGTGACTGACCACACAATTTTTATTGGTTTCGTTTTTAGTCCGCAGTAAAGAGAAGCAGGTGGTTCTATGTGTATGTGAACGGACGGATGAGAAGAATTGCATAATAAGAAATGTTTATCGAACCAAGTCCCGAGTAATTAAGGGCTTCACGGCTCGATGTGAAGGTATCGGAATGGATGCTCCAATCCGTTGGCTTTACACGATTTACATAAAGAAAAGCAGTGGCATGGTGTTTCCTTCGCTAATTCAAATCCGGCCGAAGCCCTGACTTTTCACAACTGGGTCTCATCTAAAAATCGTAAATCTACCAAACTATATATTAGTAAGAGCAGTTTCGTTTTATGAATATAGGTTTAAGACTAGGCATCACTTTGTGCAGTTTTCATCGTGGCCAGTGTAGTGTGTCGACCTAAGGTAGACCATACATCAGTTACAGATTACAAGTCACAGATCGACCATCATTCACTCTCAAGATTGTTGGGCGGAGAACTTCGTCACTTGACGGCTGTTAGTTCGGGAAGTCTACCAAATAGATCCAACCCATCAATAAAACACACAGTAAGAACAGACATGAAGAATTGGGGGGATTCGCCTCAAATATTATTCCTATTGTCGAACCGATCGTGAGCTGTACCGCATGCATTCTAGTAAACGACGGCCAATAGTAAGTTTAGGTGGACGAAGCTTAGTGAATCAAAAGTGTTGTGGCAAACAACTTGCTTATTGTTGAGTGGTTGAAACTTTATCCACAAGTAGGTATTATTTTTCTGAAGTGGCTGACAATTATGAAGATGGACATCACGTGGTCATATCCACCGTCAAAATTTATCTCAGGAAAAAAAACTGCCTGTGACCTAACATATTGTGAACGTGAAGGAGAGGCATTGGTAAGGTTTGTAGGTCAGGACGGAAGCACGACTGATGATATCGGCTTCAGGTTGATTTTTTATACTATTATTGGGCTACTTCATACTAGGTGGTTGATATCTACAAACCATTGTCTAATATATGAGCTAATAACATTAAACTATTCGAAATACAGATCAGAGGGTGGCCAGAACAGAAAACCGTAATCGCACTGAAAATGCGACATGATAGATTACAATCGTTGACAAATCTGCTTCATCGGATGAGTGATTCCTACAGGCTGATTGCCTCTTACAGGAAACTTTTATGAAGGTACAATAGTTACTTCGTGCCTTAAGATGGAACAACTAAGGTTGTGTAGGTTGAACGATTTTGGAATTACCGTACGATTGGGATGGTAGTAGATCAATTTCGACTGTGAGAAAAGACAATAAACAGACTTCTTATATGGTAATTTTGGGCCTACAGTAACACGGATTTCCTTTGTACAGGTGATATGAAAATAAGGAAGCCCGTACAGGGCAGGTAGACCAAGCAACACACAGAAATGGCAATTGATTTTCCTTACAGAAACACTGACATTCGATTTGCTTGCCAAGCCAAGTGAATCATGCTTGCCAGTAGGCTATTTATCATTGCTACTGCTGGTCAGCCATACGTCTGACATGAGGTGATTTGCCGCAGCCCGAATTTGTCCGAACCAGTCTGCGGTAGAAATCTTCAAACGGAAAACTATGTTAGTATTTGAATAACGATGGAATACTCAGACAGTCTAAAAATTACGTACTGAGATGAACCAGTAGCATCGAAATGAACAGTGGACTCTGTTAAATTATTGTTGTCTTAGCAATTATCATCGACACTATTGTTTTTCTCAGTATTATTCACTTTGTGCGAATTATAAACCAACTGCTGATAACAACACGTTCAAATATGCGGAAGACATGGTTTATGCCAAAAAAACGGTCAGTTCGTTTTTAACGTCCGTTTAATCGAATAGCTTGTCTGAACACTGAATATAGTTACGATTTAGCCGTTCACCCGATACACACTGCGTAACATGGCGAGAAATTAGCTTCATTGTTCACAATTAATCAGCGCAACAAACTTTTCAATAATTGTTCACTTTTATATACACAAAAAATAAGATCTACACCAACTTGTTTGTGAAGTACGCAGTTGTCACATTAAACAATATTATGAGATAGTTTTATCATGCAACTAAATTATGGAAAGTTCTAAACCAATTGGACTGGAACAAGGGAAACTTTGTGATCAGTTTTCGGCTCGTTCGGTTATAAGGAATTTTCTCAGAATTGGTTTTTTTTATTATTCCGGAACATTACACGATAGTGAACAGAAAGTCGGATTGAAATGGAGAAGATAGCATCGGAATTTTAGCAATGTAGATGTTAATGTTTTTCACAGTTATTATTGTTATTATACTACCATCATTTCAGCCGATAAAGTTTAAATATCAAAACTTACAGCCAGACTGCTTTCTTATGTTAAAATTTTGAAGTTTTCAAGCAATTTTTTTTTGGGAATGAGCGATTGCACTAAATTCAAATAGATAATTATCCGATAAGCATGTAATTCGTGAAACAAATTGAATTGCTAGAGATCACTAATATGTTTTTGTGATGACGCGATTACTTTGTTTACAGATATTACCCTTGACAACATTCTCAAATGAAACCGACATCATTTTCCGATAACATCAATACAATAATAGTAATAATAGTACAATAATATCAACAAGAGTTTTATAAGGTGTGGTCAACTGAGTTAGTGTAACCAGAGGTACAAAGTTCTCTAAGTCATCAGTTTCCCGAATTGTGAACAACAATCCTGATTTCAGATTGCACACTGATGATCAGAAGAAGTCGATCATCGTACAGCAAAACCCGCTGTGGAGGATTATACTTACGAAGAACACTGCACAACACTACCAGAAATTAGTCAGAACTACCACAAAGAGCAATAAATGGTTTCAGACTTGAACAAACACATATGTGTTTAAGCCATATTAAGATAAACATCACTGAATGTAGCATTCAAAAACCGCCAAATAGTATTTAGCTCATGTGTCAATCGAGAAGAACATTTTGTGTACACAAACAAACACGTTACTAAGCGCGCAGTGATACAGCCGTCAAAAAGTTATGGCCAGCACAACCGTTGTTTAAAAAAACATGCCAACACATTGTACGTTCGAGTAAACGGTTCAGCATATATCGACAAGCATTCATTGATCTTTAGTTTAATTGACTATAAAAAAAAACGGTAACAGCGTTTAGGTTATGCTCCGCCAATTTTTGATTTGCTCAGGTTGATTGCCGGGACGTATCATACATTTGGCTAAATCAATCCACCGCAATTCTCCAAGAACACTTTGATGAATACGTTGCTTCACAATGCAGTGTGCGATAAACTTCTGTCCATAGTTGTGTATGGGATATTTTGGATAAAGCTGATCAACATTTACCTCAATATCTGACACGCATGCTAATTAAGCCACCTTATGTCTTGTTTTGTTAGTTCGTTCGATTTCTAGCCAAAATTTTATTAAAAAAAGTAAATAAGAACTAAAATCACTAATTTGTTTAATTAATAATGGGTGTTTTTGTCTACCACAGAGTGAGTTGATGTCTAGCGTTGGACGATTCACAAACACAACACTAATTATCCTACAGTTGCTGCAGATGTGAACAATCAACTGAATGAATACATTTGGCAGTTCATGAAGAATGTTGTTCGCTTATTCACAATAAAAAAAGAAGTAACTGATAAGAATAGTTTGACGGCGAAGTTCGTGCAGTTCGGGGTGCTCCTTGTTACCCGAAAAAAATCACAAAGCAAGTGAAAATATATTACGATATCTCCGTGAACACCACTTGGTGCAATCAACATGCTTCAGCATTTGTTGTCGGTCGTACAGAGCCAACTTGTTCAGTAACATGTTTAACGAGACACATTTATCTGTTTCCGACTGTTTTTTTACATTCTCAGCATAACGGACGCATACCACGTTTTTTGCCCTTGTATTAATAATTTGTACAGCCGAGTAGTAGTCAACCTGAACTCCATGACAGATCTATTCGAACACCCTATTTTAAGGCCACTATGTATTCTTTTTTACTCCACTATTCGATGTGTTTAATTATCCGTACTTTTGTCATTTTCGTTGTGAAAGTGCACACCAAAATCACAAAAGTTTCACGACAAAATTAAATCGACAGATACGGCGGTATTTCTTCGGAAAAGGCTTGAAGAATGTTTTTTTTACAAGACTTTCATGCACGTCGTTCAAAGATTAGTATTAATCCACTCTTGTTACAAAAAACTCACGAATCCAGTCATGAGTTGTAATCTTTAAACGTTTAGCACACATTGTTGACAATAAGCGAACATCAAACCTACACGGTTTGATCGTACGGAAGTTTTTTAAATCCTGAGTTAGAGATTTACAACGAATTTATTTAAAGAGAACTCCTGTGAGCACCAACTGGTAAGGAACTCAGCTAGCGAAGTTTACTAAATGACTGTTCTGAACTCTGAATTGATGAAGTAACATCCACAAAAATTTATCCGTATGGTTTATCGAGTGGTGGACTTCAAGCATATTAATTTCACTAAATTCAGACGAGTAATGTGAGGCGTAACCGAAACTAGTAAGCGCGCACGGATCGAAGTTGAATTGGTAGTTTGTACACGATTGTTCTACTCGTGCTTCAGATCGTTATGTTAACATAGTGCACGAAGACCCCAGATCAACGGACATGTAATGGAACAAGAAGAACAACTGTACTTAAACTAGTGCAACGTGTAGGTTAACACACCTTTAAATACAATCTCTGTCCGCTTTTCTCACTGCATGTTACAGGTAGTACACACTTGCAACATTTGTTGAAATCCACCTAGTCTGTCCCAGGTCCCAACGGATTTGCAATAGTACACTGATTTCTGTCAACTCCTTCATGATGAAACAAGGTGTAACATCGGGACAATACATCTAGAGTAAATCCAACAATGTGGATTCACTAACAATCAAACTGATTGACTGAAATGATCCACTTATGCCCGTGCCTCTGAATCATGTTTATAATTTCAAGTTGTTCCACTTTTATATGGAGCGCAAAATGGGCCCGACTATCATTGGGATTACATGAAAGCCTTGTCTAATTGCGGCTAGTTTCTGTCATAATTCTCATGATGCCAGATACCCAACAGGTGAGCCCCCTATTTAGTCGAGTCGGCAAAGTACACATAGTTGTCATGACAACCGCGTAACGCTCACTGTCAGTAAACTTTCAACGAAACAGGAGACACCTGTCATCTCACAACCGATTTATTTGCTGAAATCGGTCCGCGCGGAATTTTTATTTTTAAAGTTGAAATCCACTATGAAGAAGCGTTGATCGCAGACGTGGCCAATGCATCCTCCTATAAAATGAACTCTCGGGGGAGAATGACAAAGATTGGTATATCAGCGATAGATGTGAGTATTTTTACAGAAGGTTGATACAATCAAGTTGTTACTAACCTATCCATCATTTTTTAAAGCGTAGGTTATCATTAAACAGATCCTGGATGATCAACCTATCTTTACCAGTAGATCCGTATGAACAATGCATACTCACTGTTACAGTGAACTTTGCCATATTTCCTCCAGGTTCCCCAGGGGTTCTAACAGTTTTGACCATCCGATGGCATATTGTTGACAGCATACCAAGTTTATTTGTCCAATAGGGATACAACTGACACAACTGATGATCCGTTTCTGAGGAAAACTGTGGGGTAATAAGATCCTCACATCGCAGTGACGATCTAATTTCAAGGAACTGCATATTTTACTGACTAAACGAAACAGGAAACCCCGCTAATGAATAACATTTGATATCAAGGGGATTATGACAGAAACTAACCTCTTGATGTACTTAAGACTTTCATGCATTCATAATGAGAATCAAAGCCAACGTCCGTTTCACTATAAAAATGAAACAACCCATATATGTCTTTTAGAGGTACGGTCACAATTGGATTACTTCAGTCAATCAATATGACTGTCGATGAATCCAAATTGTTAGATTTACTCACGCCTAAATGTCTTTGCCATATGACGTTATGCGAAAAATAGTAAGTAAACACAGTTAGAGCTTTTATTTGAGAATTTATTACAAAGACAGAACAAAGAATATACTGGGTTCACAAAACACTCATGCGCTCCTACTGTTTGAAATATGTGTACAATCATTGTGATTCATTGGCAAGCTGGTGGAACAGCATTGGAAGTAGTTAGCATCGCGATCGACAGCATATAGTTTGGTCAAATCTAACCGATAAACATCGGCAGTTTGCAACAAACAGTTCTGTTCCAGATTACCCATGCAATCAATTAGAGCGGATCACAACCTGTTGGTTCACTCCTAGCCTAGTACGGTACACCCAATCGAAGGTAACTCAGTTGTGATTCATTAAAAGATGTAATTACTTGACATGCCAGATATCCGAGGTCCCAATAACGGACGTGGTAGTTAGAGGACGAACATCCAGCATGTGAACCGACCGAATTAGCCACCGAACCTTCTTACGGAACGTTCACCCACTTACATAAGCAATGAACATGTAGCTTGACACTTTTCTGATACTTATTTCAGCGTTAATCTAAGGAGTATAATGACGCGGTTTCAACATACAAATGACTGTTGCAGCAGAAACAAAACGCAGTTCTCAACGGTCTGTCTTCGCAAGCCTCTTCCTATCCCACGTCATTTAATCGATCACTTATGAAGACATATAGATGTGCCGTTCACCAATTTCTTTTTCAGATCTGGTCCCCGAAGATTTTTGTCTTCTGTTGTTCTTTAAATGATCCAACATTCTAAAGTTGTCTCGAAGATTGAGCTAAATTGTAAAACAAAAATAATGTCTGACATGACTCAACCTCAAGAATCGTATGCCTCTAGGTCATAGATTAGGTCGGAACAAGTGAAATGTATTTAGCATTCGGATGAATGTTTAACAGAGTAGGTTATCTACATAATTTGGGATTTGACCAAACCCACTGATCCACGCCAACTAAACTGTACATACTTTTCTGAAGGAAAATGGTGCTTATATACGACTATTTATGATTTCTGTCAAGAATCAGTAGATTTTCAAATCGACTTCACTGCATCTTCCAAGTACATATTGTAGGAATGAAAAATGTCAACAGTGCATACAGTTGTCATTATCAGCGAGTGTCCCGTACAGGTAAAGAAAAATCCATGAGTACTACCAAGTCAAATGAATAGGTCTTTTTGGACACACAACGGTGGACTCAATCGTTCAATGGTAATCGTTTCACCAAATTTGACAGACGAAACGCTCTCAGGTGCTATCGGATTTGCAGAGGAACAATAAAACTGGTAATGACTGGTAATGATTATCCATTACTAGCTCTGTTGCTTTAGCCGCAAAGAGAACCTGCTGAACAGCATAAACTAATTGTTTTTCCAAGGTGATGATGATTTTTTAAGACGTTAGGTGCTAATGTCCTACGCTTTCTTTCCGGCTTCATTCACAGAGGATACAGTCAGACTGTTTATTTATTAGAAGGTATTCTGGTGTTAGTGAGTCAAACTTTAAGAACTGAGCTTACTTGATTACGTAAAACGCTGATGGGGTACAACAATATACGTAGTTGTATTCTAGTTTCTATGTGATTAAATGTGTTTTTGCGATTAAGTCATGTATTGCACTCCACCCGGATGTTCGAAGACGATAAGCATCAATTAGTTACAGAGCATTGTGACGTAGTCAACAGTGTGAACAAACAGATGCCAAGTCAAATCGGTGTAGTTATGGAGGTTAACATTGTAGAATTGTGGATGGCACTTACGTTACTCAACTCATGTGTCAGTGATCTGTGGACGTCGTTCACCAAAAAGAAAACGATTTTCTACAGAGTAGGTCTCTAAAGAATGCCAGTCATCTCTAGGTTTACAGCAAGGAAGACCAGCAGCTTTCAGACTAATCATGTGCGGCCAGAAATGGATTGATGTTGAGAAAAACAACAATATGTGCAACCTTTGAATCATATCGAATAATGTTTTCACATTATTCTCAACCAATGTTCATTACACTGATGAACACGCTGTTATTCAAATACGTACAAAAATTACCTAAAAATATTCCACCGAAAGTTCGGCTCAAAATACTAATCACTCAAAGAGCAACCTACTCGGTAGCTGCCTAAAACTACTTACGAGTCTGTAGCTAATGCAAACGTAAACAAGCAACGTTTTTCAAATTACTAATGAACAAGTCACCTAGTCGATTACTCCAAACAGACTAGTACGTCTATTTGTTTAGGTAGAAACGGTTAAAAACAGTCATTTGCCTTTACTCTTCGCCTTGCTGTTCTCCAGCTAATCCTTACACAGCTCAACCTTCACACAAATCGATTCATTTTATTGCTGACCCAACTAAAAAAGGAAACGCTGTTTTCAAAGCAAAAAGGATCGTGATTGTGACTATCGTTACTTTCAATTATTTCATTGAGATTTCAAGATTATTTGACGTCACGTTATTGTTTGATATAGATTTCCTTGTACACACGAAAGTCACCATTTACTAACATGTGGTTTTATTCAGAGTTCAAAACAATTTATGTTGTTTCATTATTTAACGGATACAAACCACGTTGTGCAAATTAATTTAGAAGCAAAAGATTGACAAACGGTGAACAACTGATGATTGCTCCAGTGTGGAATTTGAAATGCTAAATTCAACTCTACTATCTGGCTCACATCGGAATGTATCCCCAACAGTGCTAACCTCTTTAGTCAGTCTCATGTTAATTCAGGAAATGAACGCGTTGGCCTCTCAAGCTGATGAACGTCAGCATTTACTTGAATATGACGTGTGAAGTGTGCGCACGAACTATGAAGAGGAGATGTACATACTCAAAGGTCTCAAGATCGTCCGTTTTCACGCTAACAACTAATACCTACAGAATTACAAAGCAGAGGTGATAAATTTTGTACAGCAGGTTATCATCTATCGCTTTCCACTCAAGGTATATTAAGCATCTTGTATTTGATGCATAACAAAAATCTGACATACATACGTGATTGCAAAAATAACATCGGACAATAAAACGGTTATCTCCTGAATGTACAGAAAGATCTTTGCATTACAACTGTTTTCTTTCGGTAACAAATTTGAATCTAAATTAACAGCGCTTTAAATGTGAAGTTGAACCAGAATGTATACGTTTGTTGACTTGTTGTTTTATAGCATCTATTCATTTACTACAATATAACTACACTCAGCTGTAGCATGCACTGTACAACACGAAACGAAATGAAACCGAGGGGTAGATAGTGCCACTCGATATTTCGGACTTGGTTTTTGAAATTTTGTTAAGGAAACCGGTTGTTTTTCACGAATGTACGTTGTTATGCGCAGCTCACGGTGATTCATGCAAGCCATTTTACTCATCCGCGATTCACATGTCGCTAAGTAATTTACTCAGGTTAGTCATGACAGTTTGATGATGTGCAAGATTTTTATCAAAAACTGTCATAAATCTGTTTCACCAATTAGCCCTTCCAGCAATGGTGTCAGAATGCACGTTTGTATTGGCAAGCACACCAGTAAGTCAGTCCGTGACAGCAGAATGGCGCCTGTCAACCAAATCCAGTGTGGACAGCGAAGGAAGTAAAACTTTCCAAAAAACATTCGAGGATAAACTATACTTGTGTGTACAATCCAACATTATAACAGGAAACCGTGAGTTTGAATAAAATATATTGTGTTTCTACCCCTATGACCATTCATCATTTGAATACAGTTGTTCGTGATCACGAAACCATCAATTTGGCATTGATTATCTCCGCCTACGAGCCTTTGTAAATGTCAGAACATGCCAAACTAAAATAAGCTTTCCTGACGGGGTTTTTGTTAAACCATACATGTTTTTCATAGGCCGCCTCTTCAATTAGTTCGCGTGGTCTCAGTTTTGAACTAGAAATGTAATGGAAGAGGTGGTGCCGTGGCTAGGCAACGATTTTGTATGAAAGGTGCTACCATACCTAACAGCATTGTTCCAACTTCAGCCACGTGGACGACAGAAGTAGAGAACCCAATATAGTAAACTGATGAAAATTCAAACAAGTAGGAAATGATAATAACAGACATACGACAATAACACAGTGTGTTAACTAAGTTAAAAAAAGAAGCTTTGTGTAACAATAAAACCTTATGCACAGCTGGGTAAAACGGTAATGCACAGGAAAGGTCTTCACAAGATAGAATGCTTGACGTGTCACGATAGTGAGCAACACACCTGGGGTCACTAAAGACGCAAGCTACGGGTCGAGTCAACGAGCGTCACCGAACTACTCGCGTTGCGTCAGTGAGTTCACATGCGCTTGCAGTACGGATGGATGTATGAGCGAGTACGTGGATAGGCGTGAGTTACTAGGATACTTACGAACAAACAACTAGGTCTGAATCGGTGCGCGACTAACGACGTAATTAACTGAAAAATGTACACATCAATCAATACGTCGCCAAACTGTAATGTCTGTTAACTGAGTGAAATGGCGGTTATATATAATTAGTCATTCAGCTCAATGCCTGCCGTCCGACCTAGCATCGCCGGAGGGTTTAACAACACAAGACGCCCGATTAACTAGTAAGTGACTGGTAACGACAGTAACTGCATCAATACATGAAACAACTCATGACCAGGTTTGTCTACGTTGACTCTGATAGTTTCCATGATTAAGAACAGAAGAAACCGAGCTCTTTTCGGTTGGAAATGGAGATCAATGATGCGCAAAAATGGAACCAGAAGTGGTTCGTGTAAATCATTCCGTATCCGCCATTCTGTCTTATAGTTGTCGCATGTCCTGACACAGTATAAGGCGGAAAAGTACACCGGAAGTAGAAATAATTTAAGGCTAAACATAAATTCGATCCCAATACCTTCTAAGAACGGAGTTACAAAACTCGTCAGTATACAATGTGATCAGAAATTCGTTACATACTTGAAAATCGATCATGGTATATGGATTGACGATGTATTCGGGCGAAAGATTGTGTTGTCGCACGATATCCTGCACTTGTCTTGCTTCGGAAAGCATTTCCCGCATTTCGTTTTCCGCAGTCGGTAATGTCCTCTTGAAGTTTTCATGCCCATTGACAAGAGCCTGGATTGAAATTCGGTCAGGCACATCACAATAAGAAAGTAACATCCAGATTAATACATTTTTATTAAAGCGTAGAATACAGATGCATCACGTGCTAGTATAGTACGGTCGTGGTAATACAGCAACGTAATCGATGTTCATTTCATTCAGTGTAAGCCGCTTCTTACCGCTCAATCTTCATATGAAAATTATGAGGAAAAAATAACGATTTGTACAAGCACTCCAATTAGTTAAAAATTAAATGTGTAGAGATTTCCTTATTTTTGTTTGCAAACAATGTTTCATTTCTGTACAACAACCTTTTGTATCATCTTTACATGGTGTTCAAATTGATAAAAGTGACCTTGTAATACAACACAAAATGTAATGCACATCAGTCTGCTCTTCTCTCCGTTGCACAGTCGTTTGACGATACTACACGGATCTATCATCCATTGTTTTTTAACTCCGTTGTACTACGAACATCGTCGCATCCCGGATTGCGCTTCAGCAGTCCACGGCAACTCTGTAATATTACCCACTTCCGGATAATGGTAATTTGGAATATTGTGGTGGTCATCTCGAACAATTGTGAACAGTTTTCTGTGAGTCAAACTCTTTTGATTACCATAACTTGTTGGAACTTTGTAACTATTTTGTCTCATTTGTTCATTTCGTTATCATCGACAGCCTAGTGAGTTACATTCGCACTTACCTAGTCTATTCAATAACTCATCTTGACCATTACAAATGGACGATATAAAATATTTTTCGCAACCATTTAGATGTTTGACTGTTCACTCACTATAATATCAACAACAAACTCAAACATGCTTGGATTATCGACAGGTCTCCGTAATTTCATAAGTTTGCATCTTTTCGAAGTTTTGATGTCTTTGGTTCCAACACTTGATGTGTGTACACTAGCTAACTTACATTTTGTGTTTCCCAGTAATGATTTACCGGGTAGTGTGCTTTTAATAGCGGAATACGACAGTGACCAAACTTTGAAGAACTTCATGCAGAGTACAAAATTTAAGAACAATCCCCTCCACAATCCTTAAAAGGTGCACGTAACGCGATTTGGTATCAATGGTTTATTGACCTTCTAAGATAATCAATGTAGCAGAGTTGTATGACTTAATTCTCACTATGCTGAATAATGCATTTGGAATTAACAGTTTCAAACAGAAATATTACAAAACCTTCATGATATGCCGAATTTTCTCTGATATTTATGTATGTGCAGTCTACCACATATATCAATCCGTAATGCCTATATCGGCTTTGGGAGCAATACCGATGAATTCCAACCGCTACACTACCTCAAGTTAAGCTGTTTCCCATAAGCTATCAATTCAACATTAATCACGAAGCTCCAGTACGTTATCAGGACACACGTGTCATTCTACTGTCCCGAAGTACAAACGAAAGCTTTTTCCGGGGTTACAGTGGCAATTACTATGATTCATACTGTTTCCAATTTTGTCGAACTTGTTTTTATGATGTCTAACGAGGTACTGATAACACTGAGGATGGAGACGATTAATTATGAATTCACATTCAGGAACGTTTTGTTATAGTAAACTCTGGTATTATTTTCCTGTTCACGCAATCCTGTATAGTCACTGTTAACATTATTGGCAGCGCTGGGTGTATGATAGATGAACAGATCAAAGTCAGCGTTCAAGTGTCAATATGGATATAAACTGGACACCACTCATACAAGATAGAAGTCTATTTATTCAGAACCAATCAATGGTGAATATCTTCCGTACAGCTTGCGCCTGAACGTGTTTGTATGGTGCCTGTTGACAACTGCCTTACCAACATCTCACTGTACAGTCCTAATTGTTACACCTCAGCAATCATGAACAGTGCTAAAGCATAATCAAGATCAGTCAATCTTCCACCAGATGGGAGGTCCATGCCAGCATCTTGGGAGTGCCGTAGAAGTGTTACTCATTAATTAACTAATGGTTGTTCTGTCGTTGTTAACTCGATGTGCCATCTTAATTTTAATTGTAGATTTACGTTTTTTTTGCAACTGGACAGCAACCTACCGTAAGTTTTACAATATCACTGACTTTAAAATTGGAAGTCGTGATTGTCAAATATCTAGCTAGTCCTATTGTCTTTATTGATAGAGGATTGCATTTAAAAAGCAATGACAACGAAGTCATGACACAGGTTATGTAGAAACGCGTATGTCAGCTGTCACATCACAAGGTCTGTCACAGGCAAATCAACTTAATGGGTTAAACAATCAGTGGGTTTATGCAAAAATAATGATAATTGGTTGGCGGGTTCCAATCGATATATAAGAATGCCGAACGAGATATAAGAGCTCCATGGATCCAGAATGTGCGTGTACTGCCCACGCATGCAATCAGCTGATAAATACAGACCGACTGTAGAAGCACCTGCAGTGGATATTTATGTGGTCTACATAATGAGAATTGAAAACAATGAACTCACAAATAACGAAATTAAAAGACATAGCTGAACATTTGACTCGTTTCACGTTACAGTCAAACTTCCGGAAAAAACTAACCATGATGTCATCCACTTTGTTCACGATGAACATATCCTGCAAATCTTCTTGAGCTTGCTCTAGCCACGTGTTGAACGGCTTTCGTAGTGGTAATTGAAACCGTACGATGTTGTTTCAGTGAGAAACATTCAAAGATGGTAGAAGGAAGAGTGAAATATAGAACAAATGAAATCGGAAATAGGTGTTTATGTATGTGAAATGAAAGCGAACTGTGTACACACATACAAAAGATCCCTCTAACTGATATTTCAGACGAAGCAAGCAGTGTAAACGACAAAAACCCATAAACTGATTGAACAACGAACGTTGACGTGAACACATAGTATATACGTAGGGCGAACCGGGAATGTCACCAAAGTGCACTTCGAATAGTTGATCATCGATTAACTGTCAGAAAGTGCACACAAGCCAGTTATTAAGATGAGGAACGGGAAAATTTGTGCGAATTGTTGGACGGTATGTATATGCTATACATATGCAGACAGTCATGAGAGCTTGACGAATAGTACAAAGGCTATAAAAAAAAGATCAAACTGTTAAAACTGAGTAACTCACTGCAACGCGCTTAGCAAACGACAGATGCAACCGGTCAATTTGGTTGAGAACATCTAGGATTTTCTAGCAACAAAAAAGGATAGAAAAACATACAAATTCGGTTAAAATTTCACATATAAGGAAAACAATCTTGCTTATATGTATATATTTACTTACGGATATATATATATATAAAGTATATGTGTGCAACATACATGTTCAGTTCGATCTAACAACCATCAAGAGGGTGTTGCCAGTTAATGCAAAATCTGAATCAAGAGAAATCTACATAGTTCCGCCTGCAGTCTCGAAGTGAATGACAAACACGGATACTCTCACATCAACAAACGTGAGCACACAAACCGGACAGTATTCTGTTAATAGGGAAACAGATAGCCTGTGAGTTACAGATATTTTTATTGCAGGGTTTCATCAATGAATCACAGTGTTGCATGTTAAGATCTATAGGTGCCAAGATCCCACAACTGTATGGTTTGCTTAAAATTCACAAATCGGATATTTCTGTACGGCCTACTATGGCAATGAACAATTCTTCTTACAATGAACTAGCAAAATGGCTGCTTGAGATTTTAAAACCTCTTCGACAAAAACTGTGTGTGTATAGGTTGAAAGACACTTTTGAATTGATACTATATATTAAAGATTTGAATACTACCAGAGACGCGATGTGTTCTGTTCATGTTAATCCATTACTTACAAACGTGCCACTGCGCGGAACGATAGATTTTATATGTGACTTCGTTCGGTCCAACTCCATCTGGCTTCCAATTCCTGTTGACTATTTGAAACGTTTATTCTTACTATGCACGGGAAATGTGAGGTTCTATTTTTCGGGTAAGGGCTTTCAATAGATAGATGGCGTAGCCATGGGGAGCTCACTCGGTACTGTTTTAGCCGATTTGTTCATGGCCAAAGTTGAACAGGCACTACTTCCAGTTGTGGACGATCTGAAACTCTACAATCGAAATATCGTCGACATATTCTTGATTGAACAAAACAAGAAACAAGTAGAAAGAACGATTCAAGCTTTTAACTCAGTCCACCCAAATCTGTCAGTCACAGTTGAATACGAAGATGAGAACAGTTTGCCCTTCTTGGACATCCTGGTTATACGTTGTTCAGACGGATCTATTGGGCGTCCAGTGTACCGTAAACCAACATGGATGGGACAGTACATGAACTTCATTAGTTTTGCTCCTGTTGCATACAAAAGATCAATAGTACATAGACTGTTTTACAGAGCGTCAAGAATATGTTCCTAAGATAGATTACAAGCCGAATAAATAGTATTGTATGAAACGCTTCGTGTTAACAATTTCCCAGAACGTTTTACTCGGAAAAGGGGCAAATCTACTCCTGCAAAAAATGCAACTGTGGAAATCCCTAAAAAAGCTGTCTACACCAAACTCCCCTTCAAAGGTGATAGCCTGATGAACACCTTTGAAAAGACGATGAGTGCCTGGTTAAAACGTGTGTATAATGCACCAAAGCTTGTCATGCACTCACAAACGACTAGGTTGCCTCTATCCCCGGCCAAAAAGCAAACCCCTATGTTTTCTACCAGCCAGTGTATCTATCAATTTTTCTGCAGTTGTAGAAACACATACATTAGAAGAACAGAAGGGATGCTTAAAACCAAGGCCAAGGAAAACATCCTAAATTGGTTGAGAGTTGCACTGACTAACCCGCCAATGAGTGACACTCAACGAGGACGAAACACCACTCCATCCATTGCAACGCACTTGTCGACTACCGGTCACAGTGTCAATATCGCATCTTCGTTTAAGGTATTGAACGCACACAACTTACAAATTCTAAAGTATATTGAAGCATTGTTGATCAGCCGTCGACAGCCGGTCCTATGCACACAAGAACAGCTGACTGTCAATCCTTGATTACCGCAAGCAGATTCAGCAAGGATTTGATCAACAGATTCAAAGAAGATATATCATGGTTTGAATGAAATTTTCAAAAATCCAGTGGATTAGCTTCTTACCGGGAATGTTAACATAACTCAACTTTGTTTTTCACACTTCGGATTTTCTGTCACTTGGAAGCCAGTGTTTCTTCAAGTGTTCCCACCAAAATAAACTAGATTCATGTAACTATGGACGTGCTTTGCTAAGTAATCCTGTCAAATGATCTTAACAGCCACACCCTTCCAATGCCAATGAGATTCGTTGAACATAAAAGCATTTTGCACAATCATTCTTTTGAATGTAACCTTGGAATACGTCTTTCTGAAACTTAGCCATCTCAAGCGAATTTCGATTTCTCGATACCAGAAATTCTGCTTACACGTGAACACTGTTCGTTGACGGGATAAGAATATCTGGTTTAAAGTACCGATTGATATCGCCTGGCGTTCTTGCATGGTTGCCCACTCCAAAATTTCTAGCGTTCTGGTATGTGTTTGCATTTAGCTTCGGAAGAAAAATGAGGTATACTGGAAACGTTAGGGTTCTATAGACACTCTACAGGAACGCTTATACAGACCCACGGCTATGAATAAGATGGTATCTAGATATTCACGTTTTGTCCAGATGCAGTGTGTCGGCACATCATTTTGCTGAAATAAAATCCTGTCAAGAAAAACCAAACTGATTTAATGACGTTACCAGCCGACTTCATACCAGTGTTTTTACAGAACTAGACTAAAGTTAAATTTAGTCAAATACCAGCAAACTTTTCACCTATAACGCTTCCCAAAAAAGGTCTCATTATCCTTGTTTCTGGAATACCCGCCATAAAAACAACCCATTGACCATACTGTCGATGTGTGAACGCGTAACGACAATCATTGATGAGGGGTAATGTACGTTTTTCAAACCGTTCTATCTAGACAGAATATGAACATATCAGGGAACGACGAAAAAGGTCATCCAGCTTTAAAAACCACTAGCAAAATTCTTTACATTTATTTGCATTACTTAAAGTTGGAAGTCACACTACCGACGCAAACCGTTACACTTCAAAACTTTATTGCTACCATTCCTGAGTACGTCCCCTATGATGCGTTCTGGACTTCCCATAAGGGATTTGGTAAGTCTGCTGACAAAAAATCCACCCGCCACCATGTCTTTCAATATTCCAACATTCAGCTATTAAACAGTATTGAAGGTTGTGATCTGTCTGCTAAAGCGCTTGGTGCTGAAACGTCTAGTCGACTCTTCAGAGTTCCCATTGAAATCCACACGGAGATAAATCAGCTTAATCCACTGATCCACGTTCAACCCGAATGGCGTCAGCCGTGCCATCACTGTTCAGTTAATCGACCCCTCCGCGCACACCTCGTTAAGCAATGCAGCAACCAGCTATTCGCCAGTTTGTCAGTGCTTACTCGCGTCTCCTGCGTCAAACGGGGTCCCACCTATTCGAGCCCATTCTGAAGCGAATTGAATTGATGGCTTGTATGCCCAGACTTGTCCGCATCGATCGATCCAGCTGTCCACGAAGCACGACAGCCAGAAACTCCGGTGCCATATTAAAGGAAGTCGACCACCACCGAGCTTCAGTCCAGCTATCCCTTAGACCACGTCAACATAACTACATCGACGTCTCAAAGCCCAGTTAGCTGTTTGCACCATGCGGCCGAACCATAAGAGCAAGCGATCAATCGAACAGCAATTCAGATTATCAGACGTGAGTGCGTTCACGTTGAACAAACACAATGACGCGCAGAAGTTGCGTTCAGTGCTTCGGTCGTTAAGGCCGAGACGTAAAGTGAGATCAGAACAGATCCGACCTCACCGTACCACCGACATTTTATAAAACATTCTCGGACAGGTAATGTAACATCGACAAAAGACAGACAGGCAAGTTGATGGGCCGACAACCTGACTGTGATTTCACCATTCTCACTTGTATCAGTGAATTTTTTCCATCGGTTTGAATCGTCACAAAATACCTACCATTCGGTGTTTTCACCTTCGTTAAACAATAGATGTACGCGGTTCGCCTTACTTAATCTGATTTTATCCAATCAGGAGTACGGTGAAAATCGGTAACATTCTGAAGTCCCAAATTACTGAAGTCATCGCGAAAAACATATCTTTTTGAAGCCTGTAATCTAACAAATTTTTACACCTGAAAGAAAAATGTTATATCTGCAAACCAGACTGCTGTCTGAGCATATACGCAAAGTATTCATAGGCCAATTTTGTTTTGTTTAGCCAGGTTGTTTTTACTCCTCCGCAGTCTAATCGGTCCATCAGGACGGCCAAGTTGGCACAAATGATGATGGCGTTGTGTTATAATCAATTATTTTTCTAATTAACCATTGACTGATATACTTCATCACAGTTGTTCATCATTGTGGGACTATAGGTAATACCGACACTTCGATGCGATCAAAAGTAGTGGGAAGCAGCTGGTGCGTGTAATCACTGATGCCGACTTCATCAACGCATTTGCGCAGATGACACCTGCATCAATTATTTCAAACCGTTTGATAATGTTCACAGCATGTATCGATCAGGAATACCAAGTGTGGGGACTGATAAAAGAGCTACATTGAGTACACAGGAAAGGGCTAATGATTCACCGAATGTGTGTGCAGAATAAATATGCTCGGCAGAAGGTGTATCTCTAGATCTCGTCCGACGAACAGTTACAGAAAATTGAATCAATTATGTCACATCGTTTAAAATCTGCGGTTGACAGAAAAGGGTTCTTAACGTCGCATTTTGTTGTATTTGTGACGGTGAGGGCTTGTTTTATTACGTCACTCATAAC